>OY796890.1:37067584-37317269 GCA_963680785.1 Diplosoma virens | reverse complement strand
CGATATCTGATTTTATTATGATAAATGTATCATCTACAAATCTCAATCACAATTTTGGAGGGGAGAAAAAAGAATTTATCGCTTTTATCTCAATGTGCTCCATAACCAAATTTGCAATAGTAACAGAACGTAGTAACACGTTTTAGTAAGTCAAAAATAAATGCATTTAAACGTCTTTCTATGGACTTCTGATTATTACGAAAAATTGTTACTATCATTAAAAGATGAAACAACATACAAAGCAATAAAACAAGATCAAACAAAGTCCATAGAAAGACGTTTAAATGCATTTATTTTTGACTTACTAAAACGTGATCGTATTACTAAACAACAATATTATTTTTTACGAATTAGTGATTCATGTACCCCACGTTTATATGGTTTACCAAAAGTTCATAAAAAAGATTTTCCCATGAGACCCATTGTTTCTTTTATTAATTCACCATTATATAACTTATCCAAATATTTATCCAAATTATTATCACCGCTAGTTGGCAAGACTAAATTTACCCTTAAAAATTCTTACCAGTTTGCTGATTTATTAAAAGATGTTAATGTTGAAAGTAATAAATGTATGGTTTCTTTCGATGTAGTATCATTGTTTACCAAAATTCCTATTAATCTTGCAAAAGATGTTGCATGTGAACAACTAATAAACGATGTTACACTTAGTGAACGTACTGAAATGACAATTAATGACATTGAAATTGCTTTGAACTTCTGTTTAAACAATACGTATTTTGTATTTCAAGGAAAATTTTATCAACAAATACTATTTGGTGTTCCAATGGGCTCCCCTATTTCTGTTACTATTGCAAATTTGGTTATGGAGCACATTGAGATAAAAGCGATAAATTCTTTTTTCTCCCCTCCAAAATTGTGATTGAGATTTGTAGATGATACATTTGTCATAATAAAATCAGATATCGTAAAAAAATTTTTCGCTCATATAAATAGCATTGAAGCAAGCATCAAATTTACCATCAAATATGAAAAAGAAGACACATTACCATTCCTAGATATACTGGTCATGAAGAAGAAAAGTGGAATATTAGCAACCAAAATATATAGAAAAGAAATCCACACTAACCGTTATTTGAATTACGAATCTTGTCATTCACAGCAACAAAAAAAACAAGGTATTATTATTAGTTTATTAAACAGATCAGCTAAACTAATTACAGATTCGAAGGATTTTAAAGAAGAAAAAGAAATGCTACGACGTACGTTGGAAGACAACAACTACCCAAATTGGCTTATAAAGAAAACATTTAATTGATCAATTTCAACAAAATTGAGAAACAAGAAAAAAGCAAACTACAAAGGAATAGTAACTCTACCTTATTTTTAAGATATAACTGAAATTTTAAATCGTATAATTAAAAAACAAAATATTAGAGTATACACAAAACCTTTTCAAACAATCAAGCAAATTTTACCCAACTTAAAAGATTCAATTGAACCAAAGCAACAGCCAGGAGTAATTTATGAAATTCCGTGTTTACATTCTGTTGGCATTTATATGGGTGAAACTGGTAGGGCATTTCGTATAAGATGTAAAGAAAACATGCGTGATGTGAATCCAAAAAATTTAGCACGATTAGAAAATAATGATATAAACAACAAATCTGCTCTGGTGAAACATGTATATTCGGAAAATCATCATATGGATTGGAATAATTCAAAAATTTTGACAAAAGAAACAGATTATATAAGAAGAAGATTTTTGGAGTCCTTTTTATTTATTCTAATAATGATGCTCTTAACCCTTTCAATACCGATTTTGTAATGAACATATTAAATTAATTCAAGGAAATTTATGTCATATATGTGTTTTAAATAGATTTTTGTTACTCCGCATTGTATTTCTTCTACTTTTCTTAATTGGGACATATTTGTCCCATGGGACATATATGTCCCGACGGTATCGAAAGGGTTAATGATAAAACCAATTGTTTTTATCCGAATGCTTATTATAATTAAAAATTTTAAATCCTTTAGATGTCGTTTTAGATTACAAATGTACTTTTAATATTTTTTTCTTTTTTTGCACCACTGTGATTTTATTGTGGATGATATTTGTATTTGGCTTAATCTCCTGATGAAGGTCTACTGAATCATAGTACACCAAAACGTTGAGTTTTTATTATTGTTTTTACTTTTTAATAAAGAATTAACAGTAATTTAACTCAGATTTTACCAGAAGAACATGAATAAAGATTTTAATAATATATCTGGTAACAAGAAAAGCGATAGTTAATCTTTTTATTTCTACATGTAGGTTATACATAAAATTTAAAATTTTTATGTATTTTTCTTCTACTAAGTCGGGGGTTTTCAACTTTTTCGTGCCTGCGGCAAACTTGGAAGCAGATCTTAATTTTTGTCCCTAAAAAGTAATGTTCTCTAGAAGAAAAAAAAAAAGTCTTTACACGAATATGTTTCGGATTTCTTGATTTTTGTTCCTAAAAAGTAGTGTCACTAAAAAAAAGATTGTGAAGAAGCGGACCAATGTTTTTTAAAAAGTTTGCGGCACACAGGTTAAGAACCACTGTACCAAGTGGTTATAAATAATTTATTATTTCAGTACTTATTTTTTGATTGAGTAAAGCAAACAGTGGCTATCAATTTTTTTATCTAGACCAGTGTTTCTCAACCGTTTATGGTTCGTGGCCTCTTTCCAAAGACTCTCAATACCCGTGCTTCCCTGCTTAGAATACTGTCCCAAACGATTAGTGGAGACAAAAAAAAAAGTCAGCACTTTGAAATTGTTTCTAATTTCTTTCTTTTCGTCTCAAAAAATTAGTGAAGACTAAAAAAAGGTTCACAGCAAAGGCTTCTGTTTGTGGTCTCCCTAAAAAATGCCTCGTGCCCCCCTTGGGAGAAACCGTGATCAAGAAAAATCTTTTACTTTCTCAAAGTATGACGTCATAAACTTTAAAAAAAGAAAACAAAGCTAAGACCAAATTAAGGTTTATCATAAAATACTTTGAGATGACCTTTTTCGTACTAAACTTTAAAGAAGGTCGTTTCTTTATCATCAATTTTGCGACAAAATTTTTTAAATAATATTTGTAGTGTCATTAAACACTTCAATAGTGACAACTAAAAGCCCTTCCTCAAAATAAATAACCCTTCAATTTATGATTCAGAGTTTTAGTTGGTAAGGTCATATATTTTGCAAAGCAAATTGCTCAAACGTAGTACGTTAACTCAAGAAGACAAACAGCTCTTTTAAAATCCAATAATCTCTTACCAAGCCTTATTTAGGCAGCATGTGCTTATATTTTGGAAGGTGTTTTTGTTTTAAGACCACGTTTAACCCTTTAACTCATTCCGTGTTATTTGCAGTAAGTCACATTTTTAAAACGCGCACCAACGCGTGAAAAGTAAATTTTCGACCATCTAGTCACAATGTATTGCATCTATTCAAGTTTTCAAAAAGTAAGTTTTCAAACATCTATATGAAAAATAAGTTTTCATCCATCAATTCAACTTTTTAAGGTACAGCTAATAACTGATTGAAGTTGAATAACATTTTGGACGTTCATACCGGGAATCGAACTTGTTCATGTCGATTATCTAAATTCATTTGAATAACAACTTGGACGTGTTTGTGCTGATACCATACATTGTGACTAGATCAGGGATGTCCAACCCGCGACCCGTGTAGCCTTTTGGTGCGGCCCGCCAAGGAGTTTTTAATTAGATACTCAATCATGAATTACCGCAGTGCGTCTAAACTTTCTGAACCTGTGTTGCGCGAGAGATTTCCAAGTGTGCCGCAAAACGTTTTATAAAACACTAGTCCAACGATGACAAACCTGCGGTTAGTAGGCATTTAATCGACAAAATAAAGCCTGAATCAAAGTGAAGACCTTTTTTTTAGAGGACACCTGATTTTGGAAAATTGCAAATCAGAGCCTGATTCTGAGTGAAGACCTTTTTTTTTAGAGAAATCTGGTTTAAGAGAAACCTGTTCGGGAGACGGAAATCAAGAAATCTGGTCTAAATGCGCCGTAACGTAAAATTTTCGAACTAACATGCATGAGAACATCACTTTGATTACTGCAGCGATTGTGGGCCAAAGTAAACTTACAGACGAATGTTTGGCCCGCGCTGAGTAAAAGGTCAGCAACCCTGGACTAGATGGTTTTTCACACATGGTACGCGTTTTAAAAATGTGATTTATATGATACGGTATGAGTCAAGGGGTCAAAGGTCAAAGAGTCAAAGGGTTAAATTGGTCAAACTTCAAGTGTTTTTTCTCTTTTTGGTTTGCAATACAATAGAAGGATATCTGACTCAAGCTTCATAACTACGTTTCTTCTGCAAGAAGTTAAATATGTGATGAAAAGGTTACGAGTTTGTTACTCAGCTAATAAATGTGTCATTGGAGAAGCTTTAAATGACGGATTTTTATCAATGAATCATTTTTTTTATAAAGCTAGAGAAACCTCACCGAAATAAAGGTTTTAATCAGAAATCAAACAATAATTTTGATACGAATTCGAATAATAAATTCAGTCATAAGCATGCAAAAATTGGTTTGAACCAGTTGATATAAAGAGCAAGTCTGGATTCCTGGTATACTTTTAAAAAGCTGATACGCCACAATTTTATAACACAAAAATAAAAACAAAACAATAAAATCCAAAATTTAAAGCAAGTTATATTCATTTAATTTCAAGAATGAAAATTTACGACCTATATTGCGTTATTACAACGTCAACTTTGGTCACATACAATATTAAGCGTACCCATCTCACCTGCTGGTTTTTCTTCGTCTCCAACATCGAAATCTACTGCGAATTCATTTTCTTTTGCCTGTTAAACAAACCGCCGTGTCTTAAAAACGCTGTTTTTACTACAATGTTCTTGAACAATCAAAGTTTTACCTCGAAATTGCATAAGCAATAACATCCGCATAATGTAGGATATCTATAAATTATCGCTACAAGTTCAAAAATTTGCCATAAATCAATTTTTGACGTTATTTTAGTACAGTTTGTGAAAAAGGAAAGACTAACACTTTGAGTTTTATCTAATTATGTTTTTTTGCCTTTTTGGCTTTTTGTTGTATTTATTTATTTATTTTTTGTCTTTTTGCGGATTCTTAAATTCCTTAAAATGAACACCCTCAGAAAAAGGCCCAGTGCATGTCTTGATTTATAGAGACAAAATCAGGCACCCAAGTCCAGAGAAACGTCTGAACTAACTGTCTGATTTTGTCTCTATAAACCAAGACATGCACTGGGCCCTTTTGTAAGAATGCTCATTTTAAGAAATTTAAGAATATGTAAAAAGATCAAAATTAAGTAAATAAATACAGCAAAAAGGCAAAAAGGCAAAAAAATATAATTAGATAAAAATTCGAAGTGTTAGTCTTTCCTTTTGCACAAACTGTATTAAAATAACGTCAAAAATGGATTTAAGGTAATTTTTTGAGGTTGTAGTGGTAATTTATGGACATATTACGACAAAGTAAACCAATAAAGCAATTTTACATCAAACAAATTTTTCTTAAAACGATTTAAAATTTTATTTTCCATAAACCAAATTGAAAACACCGTGACACATTTTGTATTTTGTATTTGTGATTTTCCTAATCATTTTTTGAAGTGTCTTGGTGCAGTGCTATAATTTATTAGAAGAGTTATTTAAAATTCATTTAATTAAATCAAAATTTTAAAAGATGATTTTCATTGCAATTTATCAGAAAAGGATCTCGTCACGCATCAAACTATTTTGGTCTATTACAGAATCGAACTCGATCTTTTTCTCCTTATGATCGATTGCTGGACTCTTTTCCATCGGATAATCAGCATTTATTTGCTGAAAGGTTGAATTAAAAATTAATCTTAATGTGGCATTTTGCCAATCTAATCATTGAGCTTTGAAATGAGTGGAAATAGAATTATCTTGTTTGTAAACTTACTTTCCTGTTGTTTTGAATTAATTAAATAGAATTAGAATGAACATTTGTCTTTCTATGTTTTGTTGATAAACGTGGTATTGTTTAACGGAAACTTTATTGATTTACATTTATGCGTTTCAATTTATGCTTAATATTTGTATTTCAATGCATTGCCAAGAGAACATTTGGATTTCTTCTAAACATTTAAAAAAAGCTGCATTGTTTGGTTAAAAATTTAATTTTTTCAAGTGTTTAAATAAGATTTCTATAAACTGAATTTTTAATTTTTTTCCACTTTGGTTTAAATATACTTGCAACAGACTTTCTAAAAAAAGAGTTGCTTTGGCACGATACTACCGTGATAAAGTGCTTTTCACTGTTTTATCACTATTTATACTATTATTTACAAACAATAGCGGAAGCGCTATTTAAAACAGTACAATGAAATAGCATGACGTAAATATTTGAATTTCGAGTTGGAAGACTCTCCGAGCAAAGCAATTACCTTTAAGTGTGGTTTCCGAAAGACTAAAGTTGAACTCTCATCATCATGATTAGGGCCCTATCTATAGTTCATGTTGTATTTTAATTATGTTGTAAGCAAGAATTCTGCTAATTCTGCCCGCAGGGCAAAAACAAACTGAAAAAGTTCTGCATAGTAATGGACTGATTCCTAAACTTTTATCAACTTAAAGTTTGTGTGGTTTCAGATAAAACGTTGAAAACTAATTGGAAGTGATAATACATGATGAGCGGCTCTATATTGCCTCCCCCCAACGGTTCCGACCCTCAACTATCTGAGGAAGAAATACTGCGGGATAAAGTGACCGTTCTCGAAGAGCTAAGTGCTGAAATTTCGTCTTTGATGAAACAAGCTAAAAAAGAAATGGCGGCAATAAGTAAAGAAGTAAGTCGATGTTGGTTAAGAAATGCGTGTTTTCCCGTCAAGTGCAATTGCCAACACTATTCTGGGATCACTATTGTTTGCACTGTACGAAGGGAGGTTGTTGCGCTTCAACGAATAACGCGAGTATAAGGAAATTTGCCTTCAACTGCAATATACCGGGGTATTTTTCAACCCTAACTCTAAACACGAAAAATCCCCGCTCTATCAGGACTGCTTTGTAACAGAACAATCTGACAGAAAGTGATATTTTTTTCCTTTGAAACAATTTGTCTTTTGCATTTTTTTAGTAGTATATTCTTAATGTCGTTTTGTTATCGCTTCTTAGTGTTGATTATTGTAATTCAAAATCAACTTAGAATCCAAAAAAAAGGCTTTATACTACTCCACTTAAATTTTGAAATTAAACAATTGTTTCCACAGAGAGAAAAGGAAAGGGGTGAAAAAAAGAAACTTAGAAAAAAAATCGACGATTTACAGAAAATTATAAACGAAAAAGATTTTTTAATTGATGATTTAAAGAAAAAAGAAAAGTTGAATGTTGAACTAATAGAAAAATATGAACAGCAAATCAAGAGTTTAGAAGTAAAGATAGAGAAGGAAGCGCCGGCGGTAAAACCAGAAATGAAGGAATAAGTCTAAAGAAAATGAAAAAATGATAAAAAAAATAATTGAAACGGTGTTAAACTGGTAATTTTCCGTTTTCATTTCATTTTATAAGCAATAAAAGAGCTCATAAAAGCATGTCATTTTGCAATTTTAGAAGAGCAGTTAGATATTTTAGAGCAACCCACAGTGATTTTCAGACGATTGCTAAATGAATTAATTTCAAGCTTACTCCACAGTGGGTCGCAAAACGTAAGCGATTTTGACGTAATAATAAGTCTAATGCCAGAATTTCTCTATATAAATGTGACTTTCTTAATCGTATGTAATTAAGTAAACAAATCTTCAACTCCAGTCTTTGAGACGCTGCTTTCAAAAAATTTCAGTTATCACCCGAAATAGTATTCTACGAAAAGACTTTCGGTTAATTCTAAAAAAAATTTTAGTCTGCATTCTGCATATTTGTGATAGCATTACTTAAGTATCAACCTCTTACGGGGTACAGCATCTGATAGCACAAACAATATTTAGTGGAAGAATTTTGAACAATTTCTGTTTCACCGCATTTCGTACAATAGAAGTTTTCTAACAATTAATCATTTTGCATCACGTTGCACGTTAAACTAGAAATGCATTTAACACATGGAACTTAATTCTTGTCTCGCACGAGGACGACGCCTGGGCATTTTACTCTTTGTCATCAACTTGTTCAACAGCATTTCTTGCAAAGATGAGCTGAAAATTATTGACTTTGCCAGACTTTAAATCGGAATTTTTTATTTTTTATTTTAACTGCCCAAATCTTGACTTTTAAAACGTTAGGGGAATTAGAAGACGATTTGTCTGAAATTTAGGGTGAAGACAAAAAAAAAAAAGATCTTCACTTAAAATCTGTCTCTGATTTTGCAATTTCATCTTAAGAACATAGTGATCACTTAAAAAAAAAGGTCTTCACTTAAATCCGTAAACTTCTTCTACAATTAACACAAAAAAATTTTTTTTGAACCTTGTCACTGCCCAAAAATTTCTGATTTTGCCAAATACTTCCTTATCGCTTTGCAAAAAATTCTGGTTTTGCCCAAAGTTTAAAAAATTGGTGGGGGGCAATTACCCTTCTGGCAGGTTCGGTTATGTTGTTTACAATATGGCAACATGGGCTAAAAATTAAGAAAACTAACTAGAGGCTTATCAAGATGCAATATTCTGGGCTAAATAGCCGTTTTTGCTGTTAAAGTCTCTAAAACTTCTAGGAAATTCCAAATACCATAGCCATAACCAAAAGACGTTAGGGTTAATTAGCTCATATCACTTAAAAAACTTTTCTTTGCCATAGAAGCCAATGATCATTAATTATTTGCTGAAAAATTTGTATAAAAAGATTTTTTTTTATTGTCAGCTTTTAGTTTCTATGCGTAGTAAAAATTTGTATAAACTATTGCGCCTGCTGCCGGACAGGCACATAGTCAACATGATTATGGAACTTGTCCGCAATCGCAGCTTTACCCTAACGACTGGTAATATTTCAAAAAGCAGGTTACGACGTCTTAAAAACGGTATGTCCCAGGGATCTGTTCTCGCTTCTGTTTTATTCAACATCTATACGTATGACCTACCCGACACGATCTCCAGGAAATATGCCTCTTCAGATGACCTGGCGATCATGCACTCAGCTAGAGACTGGTTTTCATTAGAAGGGACATTAAGTCACGACCTAGGTACTATATCAAATTACCTCCCGAAATGGAAATTAAAGCTTAGCATAAACGAAACCCTGCCAGCATGCTTTCATCTCAACGACCGGGAGGCACGTCGTGAGCTTCACTTCCAAGTTGATGGAAAATTCTTGCCCTTTCTTGCCCTTTCTTGCCCTTTCTTGCCGAGCCCACTTACCTCGGCATAACTCTGGACAGAGCTCTCATCTACCGCCGACACATAAAATCACTGCGCAAAAAGCCAACATTTCGTGTTGCACTCCTGAAGCGACTGGCTGGTTCAGGCTGGGGAGCAGATGCTAACACACTCCGTGTGACCACCTGGCCCTGGTCCATTCTACTGCTGAGTACTGCGCACCTGTCTGGGGTCGTAGTGCTCATATCTCTTTGATTGTTTCTACGATCAACGACGCTTTGCGCATTGTCACTGGATGCCTACGTCCAACTCCAACGGACAACGTACGTGTCTTGGTTGGCATCCGACCTGCCAGACTTTGCCACGGAGGAGCAACTCTAGCACTTGCCCGTCGTGCTTTGGAGCCCAGACACTTGCTCCATCTCATACTGACACGCTTTTCCACTGACACCCAAAGGCAATTAAATCTAGACACCCTTTTGTGCCTGCTGTACAAGGTCTGCTAAAAACTAGCAACGATTTCAGCATCAGTGCGGCACACTGGTTGGACCATGCGTGGAACAAGAAATGGAAAAATAATATCATTGGACTCCACACATATATTACAGACATCTTCCCTACACTACTGGGAACCAAGCTACCAAGATCAGCTTGGGTCAGGTTTAACCGCCTGTGAATACACCACTGGAAACCAAGCTACCAAGATCAGCTTGGGTCAGACTTAACCGCCTGTGAATACACCACTGGAAACCAAGCTACCAAGATCAGCTTGGGTCAGACTTAACCGCCTGTGAATACACCACTGGAAACCAAGCTACCAAGATCAGCTTGGGTCAGACTTAACCGCCTGTGAATACACCACTGGAAACCAAGCTACCAAGATCAGCTTGGCTCAGACTTAACCGCCTGTGAATACACCACTGGAAACCAAGCCACCAAGATCAGCTTGGCTCAGACTTAACCGCCTGTGAATACACCACTGGAAACCAAGCTACCAAGATCAGCTTGGCTCAGACTTAACCGCCTGTGAATACACCACTGGAAACCAAGCTACCAAGATCAGCTTGGGTCAGACTTAACCGCCTGTGAATACACCACTGGAAACCAAGCTACCAAGATCAGCTTGGGTCAGACTTAACCGCCTGTGAATACACCACTGGAAACCAAGCTACCAAGATCAGCTTGGGTCAGACTTAACCGCCTGTGAATACACCACTGGAAACCAAGCTACCAAGATCAGCTTGGCTCAGACTTAACCGCCTGTGAATACACCACTGGAAACCAAGCCACCAAGATCAGCTTGGGTCAGACTTAACCGCCTGTGAATACACCACTGGAAACCAAGCTACCAAGATCAGCTTGGCTCAGACTTAACCGCCTGTGAATACACCACTGGAAACCAAGCTACCAAGATCAGCTTGGGTCAGACTTAACCGCCTGTGAATACACCACTGGAAACCAAGCCACCAAGATCAGCTTGGCTCAGACTTAACCGCCTGTGAATACACCACTGGAAACCAAGCTACCAAGATCAGCTTGGGTCAGACTTAACCGCCTGTGAATACACCACTGGAAACCAAGCTACCAAGATCAGCTTGGGTCAGACTTAACCGCCTGTGAATACACCACTGGAAACCAAGCTACCAAGATCAGCTTGGCTCAGACTTAACCGCCTGTGAATACACCACTGGAAACCAAGCTACCAAGATCAGCTTGGCTCAGACTTAACCGCCTGTGAATACACCACTGGAAACCAAGCTACCAAGATCAGCTTGGGTCAGACTTAACCGCCTGTGAATACACCACTGGAAACCAAGCTACCAAGATCAGCTTGGGTCAGACTTAACCGCCTGTGAATACACCACTGGAAACCAAGCTACCAAGATCAGCTTGGCTCAGACTTAACCGCCTGTGAATACACCACTGGAAACCAAGCTACCAAGATCAGCTTGGCTCAGACTTAACCGCCTGTGAATACACCACTGGAAACCAAGCTACCAAGATCAGCTTGGGTCAGACTTAACCGCCTGTGAATACACCACTGGAAACCAAGCTACCAAGATCAGCTTGGGTCAGACTTAACCGCCTGTGAATACACCACTGGAAACCAAGCTACCAAGATCAGCTTGGCTCAGACTTAACCGCCTGTGAATACACCACTGGAAACCAAGCCACCAAGATCAGCTTGGGTCAGACTTAACCGCCTGTGAATACACCACTGGAAACCAAGCTACCAAGATCAGCTTGGGTCAGACTTAACCGCCTGTGAATACACCACTGGAAACCAAGCTACCAAGATCAGCTTGGCTCAGACTTAACCGCCTGTGAATACACCACTGGAAACCAAGCTACCAAGATCAGCTTGGCTCAGACTTAACCGCCTGTGAATACACCACTGGAAACCAAGCCACCAAGATCAGCTTGGGTCAGACTTAACCGCCTGTGAATACACCACTGGAAACCAAGCCACCAAGATCAGCTTGGCTCAGACTTAACCGCCTGTGAATACACCACTGGAAACCAAGCTACCAAGATCAGCTTGGGTCAGACTTAACCGCCTGTGAATACACCACTGGAAACCAAGCTACCAAGATCAGCTTGGGTCAGGTTTAACCGCCTGCGAACCGGCGTCGGACGGTTTCGCTCAAATATGAACAAATCGGGTTTAGCTCCTTATGCGGCCTGTGAGTGTGGCAAAAAGTAGACTGTGAACCACATCATTAACAACTGCCTCATCTACAATCCTCCGAATAGGGAACGCAGTCTTATGATCCTGGACGAGAAGATGACATCCTGGTTGCTCACCATCTGCCCTGCATCTAACTCTGGAGTGAGGAAACAACATGTTGCTTGAACGAAAAAGAAGTTTCTATGCAAATCAGGTTTTATAAATTTTTTGAAGATTGATGTGAAAAATAGAGTTATCTTGCAATAAGTAAAATAAGATTGTAGTTATAAACATCAAAATACTTAAGCAAAAATCTTCTTAATTTCACATTATGAAAGTCATTGGAAAAAATGTTTTAAATAAGTTCAATAAACAATTTTGTCTACTTTTCCGCCGTCATCATCATGATATGATAATATGACATAACGACATCGGTTTGCACTCTTCATAAGCTTAGTGATGTAATGCGTAGCTACTTCATTATACAAAAATATTAAAAAAAGACAAGAACTCGATCAGTATTCGTCCTTGACCACAAGTAGTAAAATATCAACAGATTAGCTTGGTTGACAGTAATATTATAAATGTTGAAACTTACTCTTTCTCGAAGATGATTCCTGGTTGGGGGACGTCGGTTTTGGGCCGCTATTTTGGGTCTGGCTTTGGTCACATGTTCAAGAGGCTTAGAAATCCCCTATTCAAAAACACAAACTCGAAATGTTTATGTTAGTCGATAAAAGGTTAAAGTGTATTTTTGTTTTTTTAATTAAATCAAAAAATAGTAATACGATTCAAATAATAATATCTCAGTCACTAAAAAAATTCCTAAAAGATTTTGTTTGATTAAAAAAGCATAAACTTGCAGTAAGTAAAATTTTTATTGTATACCAGTATACATTTTCTAAAAGTCTTATCAGTACAAGAACAATAAATAAAATTATAGTATTTACAAGTTTGGCCACTGCAATTGCTTCATTGAGCTGAGTTATCCAAGAGTCTTTTTCTGCTTCTGATTCAGCATAAAATAATTCTTTCTGTATAATTTTAGAAAAAATATTTCTCAGAAGTAGCATTTTGTTTTTAAATTATAAAAGATAATACGTGTCAAGAAGAATTAGAAATTTTGCTGGTCTTAATTTAAGACGTTGAAATATAGCAACTTACTGGTACGTTTTAGGTAGACAAGTTACTACCTCATCTAGTGGCTCTTAACCTTTTCCATATTTACCTCTTTATCAAATAAAATTACTGCATTTGTCCCCCGATCCGGAATAATAGCAAAATAATAACAATGCTATAATCAAAGTACGAAACCACAAGTGAAAATTTGGCATTTAATCTCTGCATCAGATGAAGTGTAAATTTTTGCTGTTAGCTTATCAGCCTGTGTCGACATTTTGCAAACGAGCAAAAAATACTTAGGAGAGTTGGTTACACATGGACTTAAGAATAAAGAAATTTACACCCCTGAAATAAAATTACTTCTAGGCTTGATTAGAAATGCTGACCGTTTAAAACAACTAACATAAAAAATTGTTTCTAGCAATTTTCTGTTAAAAGCAATCGATGCACTTTTGTCATTAAAGGTATATGGAAAAAAATACAAGCAACATTATAATTGCAGATCAAACACGATTATTCGGAACGCAATTACAATTATCCGTAAGAAAACCATGCTCACCAAAATTTTTTGTGATTTTCCGCATAATTTCGTTTTAAAGAAGAAATTTGGGATAAAGTTTGGCAGAAGTATCAGTCATAAATTATTGAAGTCACTAGCGAGCGTCAATACAAACCGTGATTAACTTCGGTAATTGGACCACGCCATACAGTGCTATTAACGACAATTAGCACAGTTCAGCGTTTTTTTTTATGAAATAATTGTCATACACAAGGATAGGCTACTCAACCTTTTTGTACGTGTAAAGGTTCTTTTCTAAAATGGCTTAGAGTTTTTCTCGATCTATTTGTTGCTACTGTAATCGTACCTTGGATACCAAGCATATCTTGGGTATCAGTGGTTTTAGGACCATGATATGGACAGTAAAATCGATTATACGTAAACTCAACTAACCAAATAAATTACGTTTCCTCCGCGCATTACGAATAATTGTATACAAATAAATCGCCTACTTGAAACACAATACAAACCCGACCCCCGTTCATTGAAGTAAATAATTGAGAATGTGCAACTTACTTTGGCACCGCTCTTGGCTTTGGGATTTGAAGAGCTATCTCCTGTAGAAAACTCTAATACGAACGTGTGGGGGGACTTTTTCGATTCCTTCTTTGATGCATTTTCGCATTTTGAAAACTTTTCTAAATTAATCACGTCGTTCTCTTTCTCTTCGGGATTGTTCGGCTTAAACAAAAATGTTTCGAAAATCAGAACGAGGCTTCGATCTTACTGAATTTTGCTAATTATGTAGTAGTCTAAGTACACGAATGAAAGAAAGTTTTTTTGTTGCAGCCTACTGTAAGGTAAGAAATACATATATACATGACTTAAATTAAGAGTTTTTTTACAGCTTTTATGAACAACTACACAATAACATGCATTGTGAAATTAATAATAAAACATGTGGTCGGTGCAGAATAACTAAAAACTTTATCATCATCATCAAATTGTCAGTTGTTTCTAGCTGACCACCCCAACCACATTGGCTGTGTGACGGGGTTCGCTGGGGACTGACTGGAGACTGACGGACAGAACGCCCGCTTTTTTGCTCGGTTTTAGCGTGTCCATTTAGTTGTTAAATCGAAGTAAACAAAAATAGTCAGTAGGTATTTTCATACAAAGCGTCTTAATATGAAAGATTGGTTTTAATCTTGTTGCTGCTTTCGGTTTTAAGTGGAGTCTTATTGTGGTGTGCCTTCCCAAAAACACGTCAAAAATTGTTTAGATAAAATGAGCTTTGAACTCACGTCCTTCTGCTCACAATAAAGTCAGATTAACAAAACCAATAACAAAGTCGTGCTGCTTAACTGCAACGCTGATAGTTGCAGCCCGGCTTCCGGAAATTTGATTTAGAAAAACAAATTCAAAAGAAATCGTTCGAATTGAGAATAAGCTTTTTAAGCTGAGTTTTGAAAAGCTTTTTAAGGAACCTATTTTATTATTAGTCAATTTAATAAACGAGCTTGTTTGCACGGCCCCACGGGAAAAGCAGACGCTGCAATGCTGCAATTTTTGTTGTGGCCTACAAACTTATGCCAAGTTGCTTAGCTTTTGATGAAACTGCAAGGTTTTTGTCTCCGCGAAAAAATCAAACAAAAAAACAGGAACAAAATCGGGAAGATAGAGCTGTTAAAGCAGTGGTTCTCAACTTTTTTTGTATGACGGCACACAATTCAGCTATTTAAATTTTCGCGGCACACCCATTATATTGGTTAATAATAAAAAGGTCTTCACTTAAAATCTGTTAATAATTTTTCAATTTGCGTCCCAAAATCATGGTGATCTCTAAAAAAAAAAGTCTTCACTTAAAATCTGTCTATGATCTCTCAATTTTTTCCCCCAAAATCATGGCTACTCTGCACTTGGAAACCAAAATATTAAGCCAAACAAAATTTTTGATGCTTCAAGGGCATCGCTTCGCGGCACACCAGTGTACTTGTTGCGGCACACTAGTATGCTGCGGCACGGAGGTTGGGAACCACTGTGTTAAAGTTTTATTTATAATTTTGTACGAGAAGTTTTTAAAGCAGGGGTCTCAAACTCAAATTGCTTTGAGGGCCAAACAAAAAGTTTTAATTAATCCGAGGGCCTCAATACATAAAAGGTCAAGAATCAAGAGAACATATAAAAATACAATAAACAAAATAAGTATTAAGTTAATTGCATGCAATCGGCGTTGCAGTCATTTATCATTTCTGGCTTTTTAGCTGGCAGCGTTTTGCATCAACAAGGTCCGCAATGTTAGGTTTGAATTCATCAGAAGAAATCAATCTCAGTGTTGCTTGCGAATGTTTATCAGTGACCCGTAATCTACATGCAGACTTGTTAAACTTCATAGATGAAAAAAATTGTTCACATACATAAGTGCTTCCAAACATAGCAATAATTCTTGCACTAGAAGAGTATAATTCTGGAAACCTTTTTCGTGAAAGAAATGAATAGAATTTTGGAATTCCTTTGTCTGCATATTTTTGTTTCAAAATCGTATTACATTGAAGTTCTGCTAGCTCCATTTGTAATTCCTTTGCAACACTGTCAATTTTTACAGCAAATGGTGTCGAAAAAAGTTGAAATTGGGACTGTAGTCTCTCAAAATGTGAAAAGCGCACTTCAAATTGATGATGTAAATTTGACAACAAATCTACATATTCTTTTAAGCATTTGGATTCAACTTTTCCGGTTGATTCACAGGCAATTCAAATCCTTCCTTGTAGATATGGACTCTAATTGCCCTCATCCAACCGCTTTATCCATAAACCTAGTTTAACTTTGAACGATTACACATGATCGTACATCTGTGTAACAATCTGTTTTTTACCTTGAATTTTCAAGTTTATTTCATTCAAAAGTTGTGTAATATTTGTTAGAAAAGCAAGATTGCATTGAAAAGTAGAATCAGCCAACAAAGAAACTAGCTTATTTTTGGTTTCCGTAAATACGAAGCGATTTCATTTCTAGGCGCAAAGAAACGCTTCAAAACCTTTTCACGACTAAGCCATCTTACTTCTGTATGATAAAGAAGCTCACCATATTTAGAGTCCATATCTACAAGGAAGGATTTGAATTGCCTGTGATTTAGCCCTCGAGATCGTATTAAGTTAACTGTTTTAACTTCTAAATTCATCACTTCCTTCATTTGCAGACTTTTACTTCAAAGAGCTTCTTGATGTAAAATGCAATGCACACTTGCAAAGTTGATTCCTTCGGTTTCAAGGTTGTTTAACTTGTTTTTCACCAACCCCACAACGCTTACATTCCTGGAACACATTGCCGTCACCAAACATACAAGTCTTTCCAACGGCAAAGCCATATTTTTGAATACAATTTTTCAGGGCTTGAAATAAATCATGTCCGGTTGCAATACCTTTCAGTGGTATTAAATCCAGGAATTCTTCCGTTACAGTTAGTTGGCAATCCACACCCCTGATAGAAACAGCACATTATGCCGTACCTGACGAATCTGTGCTTTTGTCAAGAGCAATTGAAAATACTTCAAAGTCCATTGCGGTTGCAAGCAGCTGTTTCTCTACATTGACAGCTAAATCCATAACCCTGCTTGCAACTGTATTAGGTGACAAGCTGATGCCTTTAAACAGTTTTTTTTGGTTAGGACATAAAATCTCGCTTGCTTTCAAAAGACATTCTTTTACGAACAAACCTTCTGTAAAAGGCCACGATGACTTGGCTATCATTTCCCCTATATTAAGACTCGTTCTTTCAGAATTTTCGTTCGAATGATTAATATTGGCCAAGAAACTTTTTTGTTTGCATAATGATAATTTCAATTGCTTTACTTTTTCTTTTCTAGCATTACCCTTGTACCCATCATATTTATCTTGGTGCATTGCTTCATAATGTCGACGCAAGTTATACTCTTTCATTACAGCGATCTTTTTCTGACAAGTAAGACAATGACTTTCTTTTATCACTAACTGCGGTGAAAAAATACAAATCCTCCTATTTTTCTTGAAAACTCTTCTTTCATCTGCAATTTTTCTTTTTTTCAAAACTGAAGACATTTTTACAAAGTAGAACTTTAAAATTGAAGTTTTTTAGGTATTTACTCCTAATTTGCGTAAATTGCCTCTGTGGCTTCGATTCTATAAGAAACAAATACATGCTTCTAAATTTCGACGAAGCAATTGGTCAAAAAATGCTGATGGTGTGAAAAACTGGCCGACATTCAAAGCGATACCTATCTACAAAATCAACAAACGTACTGAAAGAAGTGATAACAAGGACAATACAGACTCGCTCTGCGTGAGACTGTGCAAGATCAAACAAAACAAAACAAACTAATGGTATGGCAGCACAAGCTGGAAGAAAATACAGTGTAGATGCGGCCTTCAACTGTCAGTTAGTTCTGAAAAAGAAAATTGCATGTCGAACAACGATCAGTAAGGTTTGTTACCAATGTCAAACTAACAGATAAAAATATGAGACACTGAAAAAACAATACCGTATTTATTTGAAAATATAAAGTGCGTCGCGGGCCGCAAAAAATGTGTATAGGGGCCGCGTGTTTGAGACCTTTGTTTTAAAGAAAAAAAAAAGAGTGAGAAAAAGGAAAAAAGAAAAATAATTGCATGATTAAATTAAAATAGTTGTAATAAAAAAGACGAACCATTTTCATACAGATGTTTATTTAATTTGCTTGATGTTTTTAATTAATAAAGCCTCATGAATTTTGCAATCGTAGTCTGATAAACATTTCTTTATAACAGCAAAATGATTCAATAAATTATCCGTATCTTTTTTGTTACGAGATTTGCATTCAATAATATCTTCTTTTATTTTACTTAAGATGAAAAACCTAAGTTTAAGTGTTCCTTTGCTCTTGTTACCACATGACGTGTTGACTTACCGATGTAAGTCAGACCCGCATCGCACAGGCACGAAAAGCGATATACGACACATGAATTTTTTAAGTTTAACTGTAGTTTATTTGATATTTTTATGAAAAATAATTTAAAAAAAGATTGTTTTAAAATTTTTTGGAGATTTTTATTTTAAAAGCTACCTGATTTTAAGTCATTCAAGAAAGCTTTATCTACTAGCGCACGTACTCGTACTATGATATATATCAGGTGATTACGTCACAATTGAACACGGACATCCGCAGCACTGCAGCTTATACGGTAGCAGTTAACTGCCTTTCTAAACATTTAGAAAGGCAGTAAACTACGGCATCTAAATATTTAGATGTCGCACTTGTAAACCTAACAGCAGTGGCCTTTGCAATTGGCCTGGCTTTATTTGAAAATAAATCAAACTAGTGTTGTTTCATATCTACTGTAAATATGACAAAAAAAGAAAATTATCAATAAAACAAAATTAGAATTAAAGCTTTGCACTATTGCTTTAAGACTATGAAGAAAAGGCATCATTTCAGAATGACTTCTTCAATAAACAAAATCAAACGTTCGTATGGCATACCTTAAATTCGTAGAGAACCAGTTGTTTTTCTTTCAAAACGCACCACCGCTTTCTCCAGCGTTTTCGCAACCAACCCTCTTGGATAAACCGAAACAACCAACCAGAAAAAAACTGGCTGCTTTCCATGATGGCGATCTGGAAAAAATCAAGATAAATTTGTCGAATCAATATAGAAAATCTGTTTAAATTTTTTTAAATGTCGGCAGCGTGGTCGGGTGGTTAAAGGGCCGGGCTCGTGACCAACACGGTCTCGGTTTAAAACTCATTCGCGCCATTCTGTTGTGTCCTTGGGAAAGACACTTTACGGCACATTCCTCTGCTTGGTGGTCTTGGCAAGCAGTTCTAAATTACAGTCAGATCTCTATTAAATTACAAGCGGACAGCAATATCTTGGCATCTCCGAAAACAGGTCGGGGTAATTGCCTACCCTATGTATTAGCGCCTCCGTCGCTTTCCTGCGAGTCAGGAGGATAAATACAGAGATAGAAAAAAATAAATAAATAAATAAATACAGTAGACCTCGGTTAATCCGGATTCGATTTGACAGACAAAATCATCCGAATTAAGCGAAGTCCAGATAATTTAAAGCTTTTTATTAAGAATTACGTATATAGGAAATCATTTATACTTTCAGTTTTATCCGAATTAATTAAAATTTTGCACTAACCGAGTCCGGATTAACCGAAGTTTACTGCAGGTCTGTAATAAATCAAAAATTTTACTTTAAACTTGAGCAGTAACTTTCAATCATTTTTTATACACATAGCCTTCGTTTTTACAAAAAAATGTAGTGTAGAAAAAAGTAGTAGAAAACAAAAAAAAATTGTGGCAGACCTCTTCATATTCTTTTAACAATTAAAGTAAAGACCTTTTTGGGCATTATTTTTTATTTGTGGGTGGAAAATGTGATGAAAAGATTACTTTTTGCATGATTTGAAATGAAGATATTTTAAAGTAAAATATTGTTTTAATAGGTTCACTTGGTAATAAAAAAATGTTCTATATAAATTTTCTTGGCTCCGGTATAGTATGTGAATATACTTTAAAATGCAACTACTTTTTGCTACCTATTCAATAGCCAACTACTGATAATAACCTGAAAAGAAGTAAGGTATCATCACTATCTGGTAACTTTAATGCTAATCTGGCAGTACATGTACTACATCAGTACCACTTTTTACATTAAACACTGAAATATGACAATGGACCCCAATTTGCTATATTGTTCAGTGAATCTCGTGGAAACCAAGGGTTGACCTTGACTTTGGTTAATTTTAGCAATAAAATTATTAATTAAATTTTTTATAATTATAAAAATTATCAATTTTTAACATTTTATGTTTACCGAGAAATGTAAACCAGCAAGCTATAGGCAAAAACATTTTGGCATCGCGCAGAAGCTGCTGTTTTGATACGAATACGAAAGGAGTCACTTTTATAAAACACCACAGAGGCTTACTATAAAAAAAAATTATTAAAGCTGCATTTATAAGGCACATGTTGCATGCATGCGATGCATTGCAGTTAATTTTTTTCCTAGCTTTCTTCAATGTTGCCGTATATATGCGATATCCTATGAAATTCAGTGATAAAATTAAATTGCTCTGTCAATTCTATTTCCCGCGAATTGCGCCGAGAAAATAGCCACGTGATTTACGTTGAATATGAATAACCTGCTCTTACGATTTTGCCTATGATAAACAAACTTAAAGCAAAATATTTTTTAGTTTTTCCTCTTTGAAAAAACATTGAGCAGCCTAGAGTCAAATTTTTGCTGATGTGTCGCATGTAGAGTCCTGATGAATGAACGCAGTTGAACAATTTTGGTAATAATGTGGTGTAAACATAGCCGTACCTGCCGGGGGGGCAGGGAGGGCAATTGCCCCCCCAAGTTTCGAAGATTTGGGCAAAACCATAATTTTTTGGGCAGCGATACGAAAAATTTGGGCAAAGTCAGGAAATTTAGAGAGGTGACGATGAGGAACTGCAAAAAATGATAACCCAAATTTAGGTGAAGACCTTTTTTTTTTTTTTAGAGAACACCTTGATTTTGGGACGAAAATTGAAAATTAGGAGACTGAATTTAAGTGAAGACCTTTTTTTTTTTTTTTTTTTAGAGATCACCATGATTTTAGGACAAAATTGGTTTTTCGTCTGAGAATCTCAGACAATTTTTTTGTCATATCCGAAATGTACTATAAAATCATGATTTGGGCAAACGTCACAAAATTTGGGCAAAACTTCATTGCCCCCCCAAAATTTTTTGGGCTGGTACGGCTATGGGTGTAAATATTTTCTTCTTCGTTGAGCTCCGTTATTGTTACAAACATATGGGCTTGTGCATTGGATTTAGAACAATTACTCAGCTCTTTATCTATTTCCTTCAAGTCAAGAGGATAGATATAGAGATGAAGAGGAAAAAAGTGCGAAAATAAAATTTTAGGCTATTAAAAACTATTAAAATTAAAGATATTTAATTTATATTCAGTATGTTAAAAATTATGTTCCAACACGTACTTTGCAATACCAACAAAATTAAATTCAGAAATCCAATTAACAAGTAATTTTTAATCTAAAGCAACAAATACGCACCTATATTTGAAGTTTGTTATCAACACAGAAATATTTTTCCAATCAGAACAATCTCAGCCAATAAATAAAGGTAAAATCAAATTTTTTTCATTTTAAAAAATGTTTTATCGGTTTTTTTTTGCTTCTAATTTTTTTGTTGAAATTTTGCATATCAATTAAATAAAAGAAGTTAATTTTTTTGTCTCGTCGATTGGCTTGTTTAGATTAAATAGATTATGAGCCGTAGGTGAAAGTCTAAGCATTCTTTCAGGCCACGTTGCAACCACTTTCGTTGTGGTAAAAAAAACCCTTTTTTACTTAAAACCTTAAAAAATAGGGTACCGTCAAAAAATTCCACCAATCATTTAAAAAATATAAAAGTAAACCTGCATCGCAAACAAACGTACGTCAGGAAGAAGAGTATAAACTGCTACTCAAGCAGGAACAGGATGCAACCAAATAAAAACGCTTGTGTAAAGCTTCACTTTACAAGCGTACCGGACCAAAATGTTTTGAGGGAGCAAAACAATTTTGCCAAAAATTTATGAGCCGATTGCCAAATTATAGTTTTGCATAATGCCACAAAAAAAGCCTAATATAGCCAATAATCACGCAAAGCTCATGAGTTTTTTATGTGCCCAAAAAAAACTTTTTTATTGTTAAATGTAGTGCACAACATATAAAAAAACTTTCTTCTGCCCGAAAAAATTTTTGCAAGTGCAAATTTTACCTCGAAAAAGATACCCACTTCCAGAAAAATTTAATTTTGCCGGAATTTTTATGCAGGTGAATAAACTGGGTTGGAAATCAATTCCTACCCTTTCGCTTCTTACGACTGGCCTCGCTTTACTTTTTTGACAGCTATCAAGTTTAACTCATTTATTAAAAAGATATTTCTATTCCATTGAAATTTTGGTTTAATTCATTTTATTTTTACTATAACAGTTTTATAGCTTATAACAGTTTTATAGAAAATCTATGTAAAGTGATTTTCTCAAGATTACAATGAAAATGACAAGATAAATATAAATAGTTTTATACAAAATTGCTCAACTTGAAGAAAACTCCAAGCTTTTTAATAAGCGAAAAATTGAGAAACATTTTGGGTGGAACGGTATCGGAAAGAAAGCTCTTGCAATTCAGTGTTATGAGTCAAAAATTAGAACTTTCATTATCAAAGCAACAAAGGTTCATACAACAATATATGCTTGCTGCTTACGATTTTCAAAATCGAAAATAACATTAAACTTAGGGTTGGAGATAGGGTTAAGTTTAGCCTAATTAGATTCAACCTAACCCTAAACCAGAGTTTCTAAATCCATCGAGGTGCGTGAGCCATCAGACTAATTCGATTAAACTTTGTCTCAAAATTGTTAAAAAGTTTTGACATCAAAGATAAAGTTTATTTCCGAAAGTAAAACTAAGACCAAAAGAAAGGTCTTCACTTTACATTTTAAGAAAAACTTTATTTTTTTATGATCATCTCTTCCCTTTTGATATAAATCTTAACAAGTTAAAGTCTCAACTTTACGAGACTTTTTTTAGTAATATGCGTATCACTGGAAGTTGACTTTAGGTAAAGTAAATTGTACATCGCAAATAAATATTTTATAATAAAATTTTTTGCATCCTCTTTGTATGTCTTTATAGACATTTAACAGTCCATGGAGTCCAATTTAGAAACCTCGTTTAATTTGGACCAAAATTGGCCAAAAGCCAAAAAACCAAAATCGGAAACTTAAAAAATAGTTCTACTTTTCTTTTTTTGTTACGCTTCTTTTATTCATTAGCCTGCTGGTTCGTCTTTTTAAAGCAATTTCGCCAAAAAGTTATAAATGGAATAGTTATAAATGAGCTATAATAGTTATATAGTTATAGTAACAGTGGTACTTATAAATCTAGAGCAGAGTTTCCCAAACTGGGTTCCGCGTCGACATGACAAAATTTTTCATACATATATTCTTCGAATGGAATCCATGCCATGAAATCCGACGAACTGATTCGAAGCGAAGGCCTTTTTTTTTTAAAGAACACTTTGTTTTGCGTTTGTTTGGGCCTTGAAAAAAATATTTGCAAATAGGGGTCCGTGACCCCAAAAGCTTGGGAAACTCGAAAACAGAGTGGCGCGAGTGGGTATTGAACCGAGACCATGTCGATCACAACCTCGGCGCTCTAACCACTAGACCACGCTGCCGACAGTTTTTCCAAACCAGTGGTTGACGTTTTGTACTAGTTACATTTAAAGCAAAGATGAGAAGGTAGAATTAATATTATATTTTTATTTACATAATAAAGCATAAAATTTTGAACGCTTAACTAATTTCAGAATATAAAAATTCTAATTTATTCTGGCTTTTGATCGTGATAGTTAGAATTCCAATTTTCCAAAAGAGCTGCAAAGGAGTTCTCCTAGTGCTTAATCTTCTTATCGATTTCTTTTGCATTTTATTATTTTTGGTCTTGTACTGTATTATTCGGATTATTTTTATTTAATTTTAGCTCGTGACTTTGATAGTTAGGATTCCAATCTACAAAAGACTTCTTTTGGTACTTTAATCTTTTCTTTTTGAATTCTGACATTCTTTTAAAAATCAAATCGTCACTTCAGTTATTTTGCCTTTCAGTTTTTTAACATTTGCAAAAATCAAACCGTCACTGACGAGACTTCAATAGTCGAAACAGCTGTTTGGCGGAGGATTTTGCTTCCCAATAGTATCTTCAATTCTTAATTAGGCTATATGCACCAAGCTAAGCTATACCTTTAATTTAATCTATTTTTCTAATGTTTTATGACAAGATTACCTTTTCTTTTTTTACAATTTAAGCCCCCAAACTATGCTTTCAATTTTCTAATATTTTATGTCTAGATAAACAAAAAATTTTTTTTTTCAAATTAGCTAGCTTGATTATTGTTTGCACTTTTTACCAAGTCAATTTTTACCAGTAATTGTCCTGGCTGTTGAAAATTAGCGCAATGCGGTCGTAAACAGCGAAGTACCAATGAGATATTGGTCGATATTGAATGAGTCTTTGTACTTTTGCACAGTAATGTGTTATTTGCCTCGATGTTAAGAGGTCAAATTACCCCTGTGTGTGCATTTTCTCGATCAATTAAATATACTGCAGGCCAAAAGTGATTTTGGTCATATTCGTTAACGTAGTGGCAGAATTAGGAGTGATGCCCTATACTCATCTTTTTATAGTAATTTCGTGCTTGCCATAAAACCAAAGATAATTTCAGAATAAATAGTAAAGCCAATTTAATTGCAAAAAATATTTTCTTCAGGACGTCATTTATTCAGGCTGAATAAACTATATTTCCAAATAAATATATTGGCTTTACTGTTTATTCTAAAATCATTTACATATTCATTTATTGCCGCCTATATGACGTTTTAGGAACCATTAACACAAAAAAGCACTATGACAAAACATTATGGTAGGCTAATCAAATTGTTTAATGTTTATTATGCAGCTTACTTCGAATTGCTAACTGTTGCTATAGAACATTTAAAGAAATTGTCCAAAAAAATTGGAGAAGCTTGGATTTTTAATTTTTGTGAAAAGCGGCCGTTAAAGCGACTATGTGCTGGTAAATCTGATTGAATACTCTTGTTGAAGCAAGAGTTACCGAATAAGATTGTTTAAGAACTTTACTTTTTTAGCCCCAAGTTTCTGTGCCATCGCTGATTGAATAGCTAAAAAAACGTGGCTGAAATACGGAACGGAAGGTGAAGTTCGTCATCGTATTTCTGGTAACACAGAATGTTTGATTAGTTGTATCACAATCACCCAAACTGTTGGATTGTTGCATCACAATCACACAACCACTCAAAAAGTTGATTGCTGTATCACAATCACTCAAATCACTCAAGAAATATGATATGATATTACTATCATACTACAGCGTATTTTATTATAATTTAACGTCAATCCGACAATACAGTGTTATTGATTGTCCAAATTAAGCGGAGAATTGTCAAAAAAAAACAGGAAAAATTATTTACGATATTTATTTTTGTTCCATTTTTTGTTCGAATCCGGAATCCGGATAAAGCAGAATCGACTGTATTGTTTCCAGCCCATAGTTTGTCTCACAGGTCGTTAAAAAATGGCAAAATTTCGCTGCCTAGTTTAATAAGCGCTAGTAAAAGATAGGAATTGGAAAGCAATATTACCAATAGTTTGTACCACTAGTTTAAATGTTTTCATCTTTGTATTTGACCACTAAACATGCCATTCTATTTTGGATATAAGCCAATAAAATTTTTTATCACTTGTAGCAACTGCATTTTCACATTAAAACTTCTTTTTTAATTGCATGAAATATGTTCTGAAAGACATCCAAGAAATAAAGGTTTTGTCTTTCTATACTGTAGTTTTTGTTTTTTTTTGTAAAGTCATTAGGCGCATGAAAAGAATTCATTTGCAAAAATTGCTTTCTTTTTTAAATCGCAAAACAGACTTCCTGTGTTTTAGCTGTTGATATACTGTACTTCTATTGAAAATTGTGATACCAGCTTTTAATTTTTTTATTTTGAGCGCATTGCGATTGATATGATCATTTTATGCAAAATCTGTTTTTATTCGATTGTTGGAAACAATTTCAAAAGGAAATGATCATTGTTTACTTTAACCTGGTGGTTTAAATCTAACCTACTCAAATGGTAAGTAAATCTATAAGATAGGTTTTGGGAAAAAAATAAAAATTACAGTTCCTCACGCAAGATACGAGCATTCTGGAAAATTTTTATTTTGTAAAAGCTCTCACTGATTTAACATATTTCTATATCAAGTTGTCTGCTTTCAAAAATCTTCAAGTTTGCATTTTATTGGTTCTGCCCATTTTATCAAACATTTAAGCTTTTAGAAATTTAATAAAAAAAAACAAAAACACTAAGCATACTTACATACTATTAATAATTTTGAAATTTTCTTGCAGCTTTCCTTGTCATTATTAAAACCCTGAAGCATATGCTACATACTTCGACACACAAGTGACTCAGCTAGTATAGCCGCCTACCGTCTTATTACTTCCGTGTCAACACACAATGATGTCTTTCAGCGCATATAAGCTGTTTTCCAATTCCAACCTTTTACTTGAGCCCATTAAACTAAACAAAAGAATTTCATTGTATAACTTTGAACCCAAACTACGGGTTACAAATTATAACTATAAAAAATAAACAAACAAAAACAAGTGGTTATTAAAACTCATATAGATATTATAGCTTTCATTTTTAGTGTTTCAGAAAGTCGAAAAATTGGTATAATGTAATACAGCATTAAGTATGTTTGCATGACTAATCAAAACAAAATATTTTCAGTGTTAATATAAAATACGTTGATCAAAGAGTATTAAAATATTAGCTTATTTTGAATTGTTTACATTTAACTTTTACAAATTCAAAGTAATGAAGTCTTTTTGTTTATCGGTTTCACTAAAAGCTTCAATTAGGGCATTTTATGCACGATTAATTTTATAACGTCTTTATGACGTAAACTTCGGCGTCGCTAATAAACTGAAAGTGGTTATTAATTATACTTTATCTAGTGTTTGCTCGTCTGTTTATCATTGTATCACGTTAAAACGAGAAAAATATGTACACACTACGTAGGCCTAAAGCTTGAACATCACCCAGGTCTAGATTTCAGAACAAATGACTATTTCAACCCTTTAAATTAAAAGCAATATCACCCTATGCAATGAAGAGTTAAATGTTGTCGGGCTTGCTTTTGGAGAATTGGTGTAGTTCCTTGACCTTAACCATTTATCAGTGGTCAATTAATCAGGTCTTCGGATCCCGGTCACGAAAGACTCTACGATCGAGACGCCTGTTTTGCCAGCTGCGCGGATGCTTCTAAATAACTTGCCACGCTAGCATCGATGCTGTCCAGCAGTTTTGGATTTGCTTTAAGAAAAACAAAGCACAAACCTTGGGGCAACACAAAATCCCGGCTATTTCTGGCAGTCCAAAAACATCTTGGACACAATCTCATATCATTATACATGCGTTTTTATTTAACATGTAAATATATACGCGGTATAGTGTTTTTATGCAGAATTGTACGCCGATTATCCGAAGTGGTGGGGACCAGGGTTGGTTTGGATAAGCAATTTTTTCGGATAAGCAAACAAAACACAATCTTAAACAACATTTTTCAAGCAAAAACATGGCTTCTTAGCTTTGCCGATCACAAGCAATGGCAGAATATATTTTTCACTGGCTTTTTCACACACAAAAGCGGTATCTCGTTCTTTGCTTGTCTTTAAGCCTAGAGCCCTAGCTTTTACACCAAGATACAAGCGACTTTTCTGGCAATGTTCTCCAGTTTATTCCTTCTTTGTGAGAGCCATAAACACTGTTCCTGGTGTTTCGTCCTTGGTGATTCATCATCCCTGGTGACAATCAGCATTCTGAGATAGACCTTCAAGCAGAGAAAAGTTCCGTAAAGTGTCTTTCCCAAGTATACAACAATTCTTCAGAGAACCTTGATTGATGGCGAACGTGATCGACGCTGTCGAGGTTTTAAACCTACTCGCGTCATTTGGTCGTGTTCTTCGGAAAGACTTTAAATTTCGGCCGTATCTCCTATAATAAAACCTAAAAAACCAAAACAAAATTTTAGCCGCACAACATTATCTTGGGATCTCCGAAGCAAGTCAAAGTAAATGCTTGAATGTTGCTGTATGTATAGCGCCTCCAACGCTTTCCTGCGAGACAGGAGGATATGTATATAGATACAGAATGAAATAAGAAATTAACGTGATCAATGCGGAGGCGATTCAAAACTTATTCGCGTCATTCTGTTACAATTTTGAAAAAAAAATTTCCTCTGCTAGCAAGTTTTATCAAGCAGCTCCAAGTTTCAGTCATATCACTATTAAAAAATAAAACAAATTTAAGATTTCGACCGGACAGCAATATCTTGGCATCTTTTATAGCAGTTGCTTTATCGCTTGGCTTAATCGCTTGACGGTTGCCCTAAGCGTAGCGCCTTGGACGCTTTCCTATCGTCGTCGTCGTCGTCGTCGTCGTTTGAAGGGCATCCACTCCAGGCCAGACACAAACAGGACTGGGGCCGAGGGTTTATCCTTTTACTACCCCAGGCTGCTGCACTGCCTGGATCAGATGCTGGCAGTGATGTCATTAAGCCAGCATCGAGTTTCGTCATCCAAAACCGTCAGACCTCGTGCTCCATGTGGTGCCCGATGTATAGGGCACGCTGTTAGTACATGGTCAGGGGTTTGTTCAGAGGCGCCACACTCGCAATTCGGTGAAAGAGCGAGACCCCATTTGTGCATGGACGAATGGAATCGCCCAACACCAGTCCGCAGGCGGTTGAGCTTAACCCAAGCTGCTCGGGGTAAGCCCATTCCAACAGGCCTGGCACTGGTCCCGGGCACAAAAGCACGACGCTTTCCTATGAGTCAAGAGGATAATTATAGCGATAAAAATAAAAATGAAAAGAAATACATAAACGCTAAGTGCCCAAACGCAAGACGCATACCGTATTAGTGAAGGAAGTGGTGCTGATGCTTTGGAAAGTATGACAGGAAAGCAGAAATTTAAAGTAATCACTTTTAATGTCATCATCGATTAACTGAACAGTGCTTTGAAAAAACGCATTAAAGCATATTTAATTATGCAACTGCGGTTTGTTGTTCTAACTGAGTTTGAATCAATGTCTGATGATAATATTTTTGGCTGCAATTGAAAGACTTGTTTGTGTGCATCGTAATACGTAAGTGATATTTCCTCTGACCTCTCAAAATTCTGTCAGTTTATTAATGGCATAAGGAACAGGCGGAGAAGAAATAAAGCAGAAAAGTGTCAAATAAATAGCAGACCACAACTGAAGTTTCAACTGCTTCCAATGCTGAAAAGTTTTTCGCGAATATACTTGTCACTGATGGCTACTAATTGCTCTGAGAAACGCTCATTTCTCAACTTACTCGAATTAAGGAAAAGCGATTTACAATGAGTCAGCACCGCTTTGAACTTCTGTCATTGAAAAAGATTTGCTTCACAACACTGAATTCAGTTCTATGATTGAGTTTGGTACCACCAAAGCACGAAAAGTTAGTACTTACACAAACATACAGTATGTACAATGATTGAGGCTTTGTTTAAAATGTTACTAACGAATATTTGCATTATTTGTTAAATTTGTTCATCCCTTGTTAATTTTATAATTTACAATTATTTCATATTAATTTTATAAATTAATTCATCTCTTCGGGCCACTATCAAAAATCTCGCCACAGGGCCACAAGAGCCTTAATTCGCCACCGCCGCCCAGCGGACAAGTATAAAAGGAACGCGCAGACAATATACTGTACATATAAAGTCTAGGCTCACACTATGCTTTTATTTTGTGTGCCGGTACCAAACCCATAAGAATGCCCTTACCTAACACAGCTCGGATCGCAGTTAAGTGAAGTTCATCCATGCGCAAATGGGGCCTTGATCTTACATCGAATTGTGGGTGCGGCGACTTTAGGAAAACTACTGACGTTTTAAATGCATGCCCGCTTCATCGGGCACAGCACAAAGCACGAGGTTTGACGGTTATAAATAACCATACCGGATGCTAACTCCTTTACATTGCAGCCAGCATTTTGTCCGTGCAATACAGGATCCTGTTGTAGAAAAAGATGTTGCTGATATGTTCCTGATATGGAGGGAAAGGCTACGCTTTGAAACTATCGCGATGGTATAGTTAAAACTGCTGCTCAAAAAGTGGTTTTCTGCGGTCAGTTGAACAATTTTCAACATTTTTAATTTTATGTGGTCGCAAATCTTATGGAAATGTTTTAAACAGCCTACTCAGTCAGTCAGAAGAGTGACGTGGACGTGCTTTTTTCTCTCTCGCAAAATAAATATTGAATAAGGTTTAGTAGCCTGCTTAATTTTTATATAGTTTTAATTCCGAGTGATTGTTGAATTCAAATTCATGATTGTTTAATCTAAAAAGATTGAAGAACTAAGTAAACTTGTGACAAATTATTGAATGAGTGATAGCCTACAAGTATTCAAAATTTCAGTATTTTTTTGCGATTTACCCATTCAGTTAGTAAGCATGCCTAAAAACAAGCGGGTAAGTCAAATAAAAGGTTCCAAAATTAAAAAACATAGAGATAACTGACATCAGCAATATTTATCATAATCATTTTCAGGAAAAACTTTGAATTGATTTTGAGTATTTCCCTTTGCCCGCTTGTCCTTTTGGGGTTGTAGGGGCAACAGCTCGAGTTGGGATCTCCAAGCATTCTGATCTCCTGCAACTAGCGGCAATTTTGCTGGTGGAATTCCAAGACGCGACTAGACCAGGTCTTTAACATAATTCCGCCAGCGAGTCCTGGGTCGCTCTCTAGGCTTTTTGCCAGTCGGAAGAGCATCAATTAGTTGCTTTGCTGTTCATTCGTGGGACATTTGTATCACATGGCCATGCGATTGCGATCGTCATATGCAGAGTAGCAGCGGTTCGAAGTTAAGAGATTGACGAATGTCAATGCTTTTAACCTTGTCAAGTAGGGGATAAACCTCTGACTTTTTCAAGGAACCTCTTTCGGCCACCTGAACTCGGGATCTTTACTCTTTCTGTCATTACCCAAAACTTATGACCATAGGTGAGGATAGGAACAAAAACTGATCTGAAAACAGAAAGTTTTGCTTTTGTACACAGCTCTCGCTTTAGTACAACCGATTGGTAAAGCTGGTGCATTATTGCACTTTTTTTCCGATATATGTGTCCCCTTCGTTATCCTGTCTACCATCACTCGAGAATGTTATTTTAAGATTCTTAAACTTTTCCGTCTGTTAGAGAGTTACTATATTTTTTTGGAAAGAACACTGGACAGGGTGCCTTGACAAACACATAATCTCAGTCTTAGCCGTACTAATTTTTATTTCAGCATCCAAGCATGCATCAAAAAACCGATTGAGTCCATATTAAAGAACACTTTTGTTTGAGCTTAATAATGCAAGGTCATCTGCAAACACCAGGTGCCGATCAGTACACTCCCCAAATGCGACGCCAGTACTGGAGGAACTGTCTCTGTCTATCTTACCCATGTATATAAGGAACAGAAGAGGAGCGAGAATACAGCCCTGTTGTAGTCCAACACAGACACTAAAAGGTTTTGTTTGCATGCCATTGACACGAACACAGACTTCTCACTGTTTGTACAACGATGTGATAGCAGCTAATAGCTGACCTCTGTCGTTATACTCCAGTAATACTACCTACAGCTTGTCTCTTGAAACACGGTCATATGCTTTTTCAAGGTCTACAAAGCACAACTCTTTGGCATATTCCCACGATTTCTCAAAAACTTCCTGAAGGGTAAAGATCTGAGTCATGGTGTATTTTCCAGGAAGAAGTCCGCATTGCGCATCCTGAAGTCGAGTTCGACTATTTCGCGGCATCATACCTTAGCGTGATGGTGGGGTTTGCCAGGGCCGTAACCTCGTCAGGTGGGGCAACATCTATTATGGGGCCCTCTATTTTTCTCAACACAGGTATCATCATTGACGACTCCGCATTATAAAAAGATTTTTCAATTGAAATGAGTCAAAAAAACATTGAGCTGAACAGGTAAAAGAGGCTAAGCTAAGTTTACTGTGTCTGCAAATGAAAGGCTATAACTGGAATAAAATTTCACCAAGGTTGCACGGTTCAACATAATTTTTGTGATTGCAGTGTATTCAAGTCAAAAGAATGGCATGGCAAGGATTTCGTGGGCGGCAGGCTGCAACAACAATTTTTTAATTGTTTAATAAAAGTTTAATCAAATAAACGTCTCAAACCAAAATCGTTTTCTAATGACAAAAAAAATTATGTGCAACCTTTTGAGGCAAAGTGTTTTGTGAGCACTATTAGCAATATTTTAGCAAAATGGAGATGTGCTATGCAATGCACATAAATAGTTTAACCCAAAAAGAATTAAAGTACTGTACAATACATTGATATCATCACAAAAGACACAAACTAATAAAACACAATACGTTGGGGCCAATTAAGTAGGTTACCGTAATTTACTTGCGGGTGGTTGTAAACTTGAAATTTTTTCGTCTTGCTTTTACACTAGAAAACTGCTGGATCTTCTTCTTCATGTCCTTTCGGCCTTTCCATTCAATCAGGGGTATCCACAGCATATCATCCTTCTCCAAACCATCCTGTCTTCAACGTCCGACTCCCTCGCACCAACCTCCCCCATATCCCCATTCACTAAATCCAAAAACCCTCTCCTTGGTCTCCCTCTCTTCCTCCTTTTTGGCAACTCCATTCCCATGATCCTTCCTCCCAAATACTCACGGTCTCTCCCCATGACAAGTCCACACCACCTCAGCCTGCCCTCCCTCATCTCCATTCCTAACCGCTCCACCCCGACTGTACTCCCGATGCACTCGTTTCCATTCCCATCCCTTCTCGTTACTCCCATAGCAAACCTCAACATCTTCATCTCTACAAATTCCATCTCTTTCACCTACTTCCCTGCGACCGCCACCGTCCCAAGTCCACACACCACTGATGGTCCCACCACTGAACTGTACACCTTTCCCTCCACTCCTGCTGGCAACCTCCTGTCGCAGGTCACTCCTGGTACTCCTCTCCATCCACTCCATTCCGCCCGCACTCTCCTCTTCACCTCCCTCTCACAACCACCACCACCCCGCACCGTCGATCCCAAATACCCAAATTCCTCCACTCCCCGCACCTCTGTATCCTCCATCTTCACCGCTTCGTCGCCACTTCGTCCATTTATGCACAGATATTCGGTCTTTGACCCACCTACCTTCATCCCTCTTCCTTCCAATGCACATCTCCAAGATTTCAGTCTCCGCTCCACCTCCTCCCCGGTCTCTCCGCAAATCACAATATTATCAGCAACCGCATCGTCCATGGTGGGTCTCTTCCCCATTTCATCCGTCAGCCCGTCCACTATCACTGCAAACAGGAACGACCCAACGCTGATCCCTGGTGTTGTCCAACCTTGACCTTAAAACCCTCTGCAATTCCCACTGCATACCCCACCACTGTTTCGCTTTCCTCACACATATCCTGTACAAGTCGCACACACCTTCCACCATTCCTGACTTTTTCATACAGTACCACAGCTCTTCCCGCGGAACCCCGTCGTAAGCCCTCTCCAGGTCCACGAATACACAATAAAGCCCTCCTTGACCCTCCCTGCACCTTTCCGTCAACATTCCCAACGAAAACATGGTACCGGCAGTTCCCCTTCCCGACACAAATCCATACTGCCGCTCGCCGATCTCTACACTATCCCTTAGGCTGGCTTCAATAATTCTTTCCAATACCTTTATTGTATGGCTCACCAGCTCCATCCCTCTGTAGCTTCCACAGCACTGTGCGTCCTCTTCGCTTTCACGAATCGGGATAAGCACACTCCCTCTCCGTTCTTCTGGCATCCGTTCACCCATCAATAATCTGTTGAACAGTCTGGTCAAAAACCCCATCCCCATTCCTCCCATGCGCCTTCAAACCTCCACCGGTAACTCATCCGGCCTAACAGCTCTACCCTTTTTCATCCTTCCCAGTGCGTTCCCCACCTCCCCTCTACCGACGCAATCCATCTCTTCGTCAACCACCTCTGCTTCCCCTGTCCCAGGGTCTCTGCCATTTTCCTCGTTCATCAGTCTCTCAAAGCACTCCTTCCATCTCCTCTCTGTCTCCGAACATACTATAACATTACCGTTTTTATCCTTCATAAACCTCACATGCTGTACATCTTTCTCCGCTCCGCCTCTCTACCCAGCCAATCTGCACAACTCCCTTTCACCCTCTTCTACTTTCAATCCAGCATACAAATTGTCATATGAAGTTCGTCTTCGCCATTGCAACCGCATTCTTTGCCTTACTCCTCCTCCTTTCCTTGTTGATCTTTTTAATATTTTCATCTCTTATCTTGTCCCATGCTTTCTTCGCCTCTTTCTCCTTTTTCATGCTCTCCTGAACCTCCTCATTTCACTACCATGTCTCCCCGTCTCCTTCCCGCCTCCCAAATGTCACTCCTAGCACAGTTTCAGCTGTTTTTCTTAGCATTTCTGCTGCTTTGTGCCACCCATCAGGCAACCCCATTCCTGCCTCCCAAAATCCTGGTCACCTCCTGTCCAAACGCCCCTTGACAGCCTGTCTCCTTCAGCTTCCACCATCGTATCCTTGGCTTTACTTTCTCTGCCTGGAGTTTTCTATCGAACTGCTGGATAACTTTTCTAAAATCGAAACTTTTAGCTCGTTCATTTTCTATCGATGGCAGAGCCAACCGCTAAGTTTCTCTTGGGACATGGAGCTTCGAAGAAAGTTTTTGAGTAGTTTGAGTTTAGAAAAAGACCTTATTTCTGCCGCAGCAACTGTTATAGGTACTGTCATATATAACATCTATGCCGAAAAAACGTCAGGATAAGTTGTGGCAAGTGATGCATTTTCAACAACCAAAAAAGAAGCCAGTTCTTTACCAGATTTTAAATGGGCAATCTTTTCTCTAAACGACGTTTTGATGGAGAGCTTAGGTTAGGAAACAACAGGGCTAGGAAACAACAGGGAGAGACGTAAATTTGTTAAAAAAATTTTTTGCTTCAACCTCAAGATCCAAATGAGAAGCATTTGATAGAAAACTTAGTTCCAAAACTTAATATGACTTTATCACTGATTTCATTTCTTCAAAGCGATTAATTAGTTGGTAAGAAAGTATATCCATCATCGGAAGAAACACAGTTACGCAAAATCGCTTCTTAGGATCGCTTAACGCTATTCCTTCGGATATTTCATCAAAGTAGGCTTTTGTTTTCTTTGCCCTTTTGTTTAAAAACTGTCTTGACAAACCCCATGTAGAAGCAATAGTGGAAGCTTCGTTTAGTAGGCTACTGCGTCAAAACTTCTTTCAAGTTGAGCAATGTTTTCAGCAGCAGTTTGCAGAAGTTTATGGGCAAAAATTAAGTCAATTGTTTTACACTGCATAGCTTTCGAAGGAATGTTGACAATCTGCAAAACCAGCGTGCATACAAAGTCAAAGTTTTCCATCTGTTTCTTTATTGCCATAGCTTTATCTCTTTTCTTTGGTTTCGTGCTGGTGTGGGTCAAGCATTTCGTAACGTCACAAAATCTTTCATTCAAAGCATAGATAGCATCATATTGACCAGACCACCAAGTTGGATTTAATGCTTTTAATGTAGGATTTGAGCAATAACGATCATGGACATTCTGAAGCTTTTGCCACCGCACAATACTATGCCCGAAAAAATTATATACCAACTCAATGGTGTCGTAAAATTGACGGGTCTCAGTCACGGCTTCCATGGCATTTTTTAACAGAAAAATTTAAATTATGCGAAGCACAATGCACGTAGTAAGCATGTGGAGCCACATCTTGGATCTTCTTATGCAAGCCGGAGTACTTCCCTCTTATCACTGCAGCGCCATCATATCCTTGTCCACGGCAGTTTTTTATGTCAAACCCCTTTTGCTGAATGGAATTCGTTATCAGTTTGTGCAATTCAATAGCAGATGAATCCTCAAGTTTAATAAAGGAAGTAAACGCTTCAACAACTTTCATATTCTGAGGCCATCATCGTGGTATTCGATTTTGACGTAACGAAATACTTCACTTAACTGGTCTTTTGCTGACATTTTGAGTGGTATCAAGAATAATGACCAAATAAGAAGCGCTTTGTGGTTTGCTTTTTATATCACAGAGAACTTCTTCAGCTAGTACTGATATTAGTTCATTTTGTATCAAAAGACTTAAATATTTTGCAGAACCTCCGCTTTGATAATTTCTTTCCATATTAAATTGCAGTCAACTAGAGTTTTACAATGTTGTTACTCAAAACCTAAAAAGTTTAATAAAATCTTGGAAACGGTTAGTAAAGTTAATGTAACAAACTCTCTTTGTTATTGTTTTTCCGGTTCACAAAATAGTAGCCTACTGCTGCGAGCGCAAGGACTACGATGTGTCTAGCAAAAAGGATACAAATAGAAAGCTCAAATCACAGCTTCTTTCAACGAAAGAAGTTTATTAGCAGAAATCACAAATCTGATCACTGACTAATAGAATTACGTCTAGCACCCTGATGGTTAAACTAAATCTACGAAGCTTATTCAAATCGAATAATCACTATTCTCACAAACTAAGGCGTTAGATCTCACTACCCTTAAAACTCTAACTCCTGTCACACAGGCAAAACAGTAACACAACAAAATGCCGACTTTCACAGCACAAATTACAAATTTACCTATTTATATGAAACGGGCAAAATTTACCAGAAAAAATTAGTAACTTCGAAAAGATACTATATTTTCTTAATCAATTATTTTACGACAATATAAGCAGCGAGACAGTACTGTTACGTCACAAAGCACCAAATTAAAAGACTGGTAAACAAGTTATGTAACCTCAAATTAAAAGCGCCATCTGTTGCGTCCTTGGGAAAGACACTTTCCGACATTTTTCCCTGTTTGGTGGTCTTGGAAAGCAGTTCCAAATTTCAATCATGTCTCTATTAAATTACAAGCGGACAGCAATATCTTGGCATCTCCGGAAGTAGGTCGGGATAATTGCTTACCTTATGTATTAGGGCATCGTCGCTTTCGTGCGAGTCAGGAGAATAAAAATAGAGATGAAATAAAATAAGTAAAATAAAATGTGATACTATTAAGTAACTGGACTATGGTAAAAATTGTAGAATTATCTCGAAACCATCACGTGACATTACGTGTGACTTACGTCATAAAGCAAAACTTATTAACAATTACAAGGTAAAATAAAGCGGATAAATATGATACTATTTTGACCATTATAGCTTAAACTTATTTTATAAATAAACTTGAGTGGGGGTAGCATACCGATTACGTCATAATACCTCACAATTAAAATGAATACGTTACAATCAAAACTTTAAATATATTAAGAAATACTTCAAATAAATTAGATGGTTAAATATAAATATAAATTATTGATGAAGTGTGACATTTAATAATAATAAGTGTACTTGTGCTTTTAACAAAAATATTTTACAATCAAATGTAGCAGTGTAAGACCCCTCGTGCTGGAGCCCCGGTGCATTGCACCAGCTGCACCGGCGATAGTTACGGCCCTGGGGTTTGCGCTTTCTATGATCTTAGGAGCAATGCCGTCTCAGGGCTACCGATTGCGGTAAGGTCGAAGGTGAGAAAGAGAAGAAAAGCAATCTAACAAAAACAGCAATATTTATGATTACGTTAATTCTAATGAAGTCATGAAAGACTTGATTAAAAAAGCTGTAGAATAATATAAAGATTTCTACGATAATGAAATCTTGGCATTGAAAATGCAATGGGAAGACAAAAAAAGTCAGAATTTCATAAGCACAGACTATGAACAATTAAAACTCAATTGCAAGCAAATAATTGAAATAAATAAAAAGCAAAAGGAAAAAATTAACAAATTAAAGAACAAACCTACTAAGATAGACTTAAAACATAAAAAGGAAAAGGAAAAAGTTGATGCATTGGAGCAGTAGCCTACGGTACACGCCAGAACTTAGAAATTATGGATATCCCATTTAAAGAAGGAGAAAATACAAATAATATTGTTGTGGAAATAGCAAAAGTACTGAATGTTCAAATAACTACAAACCAAATTTCAACTGTTTATCGCCTTAAGTCGCGGCCTACAAACAAAAAAGTAAAATCAGTATCCCATCCACCGATTATGGATCGCTTTCTCAGTTGAGACGTAAAAAATAAACTCTACAGTAATCGAAAACTTGCTCAGTCAGAAAATCTAAAGAAGTTTTTCAGAAGAAGAAACTGAACGAATTTTTATTAATGAAAATCTAACTCAGCGCTTTTCAAACTTTTTTTCATTACGGCAACACTAATAAACTCTGAATTTTCCTGCGCATACTTACATTATGAAGACGAAAGCTGCGGCACACTTACACTACTAAATACGCTCTTCAAGTTTACATACAAAAATTATATTTAATATACATGTATAACAGTAACACCTAATGAAAGGGTGTGCCTATAGAAATTGTTTTAATACAGGGTACAACAGGGATGTCCAACCAGTGGTGGATATTGGGTGAGGCGAATGAGGCAGGGGCCCCCTTGAAAATACCGCATATAGTTTCATTTTGCTGTATATTTTTTTTTAGAGATCACCATGATTTGGGAGAAAAATGGCGAAATAGGAGATCAAATCGAAGTGAAGACCTTTTTTTTATTTTTTTTAGAGATCATCATGATTTTGGGAAAAATAAGGGAAATACGAGATCAAAGCCCCCTTTTTTTAAAGAACACCAGTTTTTGGGAATTCTTGCCTCGAGTCCCTAACTTTGAATATCCGTCACTGTGTCCAACCTTATTTTAATTTGGGCCAAATTTTAAATCAAGCCAAAGTCGCTGGGCCGCAAAAAGCTTGTCATGCAGAATCTCGCTGCAATTTCTTGATTTTTGTCTCTAAAATCAAGTGCTCTGTAAAAAAACAGAAAAAAAGATGGACCAAGACTCTATCTATGGCTTTTTGTCAAAACACGAAAATTTCGCGGCACACTTCAATCCCTTTTACGGCACACAGTTTCGGAAACCCTGATCTAACTTAATGGCATTAAAAGTTATTTTGGAACGCCAAACAAAAGGCTAAATATCTTGTAATTTTAATTATTACGAGGCTATGTATGGGAATGTCCATGGGCGCAAAACGTTTGATTCTGCTCCGTTTATAATTAAAAATGATAATGATCTGGATCGCATAAAATAAACAAAAAGTTTACATTTTTTTGTATTTTTGTGTGTAATTGTTTTTTTGTGCTATTTTCGTTCCCGAAGTAAATGGCATTTATTGTAATTATAATTTTCTAAATGAAATTGACTTGGTAAAAAATATCAGTAAACTGTTAGCAAATAATGTGATAAAATGCAAATATTACGATAATATAAAATTTTTCACCAATGACAAAAAAATTTTAAAAGTGATATTTCATGATATGATCCATTTTAATATGCGATCTCTACAAAAACATTTTAACGCTTTTCAAGAATTTTTATTTTTACAATCAAACTTGCCTGATATACTGTAATTTGTATTTCAGAAACCAGGATAAAAGTCATGCAGTTTTAAACATTAATATTCCCGGTTTTGCTTTTATACACAACGATTCTCATACTAATGCTGGAGGAGTCGTAGGTCCTATATGTATATTTCGAATATGATTCAGTAACAATCTGCTTGCAGATATGCATATGCATATAACAGGTTGCCAAAATATATGAATAAATGTACCCGAATCGAATCTTGTTATTGGTACTATTTATAGAATTCCCAATAACAATCTTGTTATTGGTACTATTTATAGGCCCAGATGGTAGGTGCTTTTACGCAGCCTGGGCCGTAAGTAAGTCTGTTCATTGATTCTAAAAATGACAGACCGAAACCGAACCTACCAAAACGGAACCAAAAAGGATTCCGATGTTCAGCAGGGTTGCGGAGTCGGAAGATTAAGATCCGACTCCGACTCCGAGAATTTCTAAATTGCCGACTCCGACTCCCGACTTTAACTTTGACTCCGACTCCGACTCCGACTCTGACTCCCGACTCCGACTTCCTACTATGGGCAAAATATTTTTCTTAAATTAGATTTAACTAAGCAAAAATCATCCTTTCGAGTGGTTAGTTGCACAAAATAAGTCAGATTTTTTTAAATACATAAAAAGATATTTACTTTAAAAAATTATGTATGAGTGTATATACATATATAACTGCAAATTACTGGTGCTCTTCAGAAGAGTGCTCAATAGCTTCAATAGTCAGAACGATTATTCCTGATTATCAAAGCACTAATGTTAAAAAAAATATTTTATTAAAATAGTCCCTACAGACTGTTTCACCTGTAAGGCTCATCAGGGGACACAGTTAAAATAAATTTTTACGCTTCAGATGCAGACTCGCATCTTAGAAAAATAACGCTACCAAAAGTTTGGGTTTAAACAATTATTTTACTAAAGTAAGTGATTGATTAGCAAATAATTACTTTTGTTACGAGATATTAAAAGAAAACATGCTGTAATGTTGCGCATAGACGTATTCTTAAACTTGACCAAGCTGTCGAAAAGATTACCGGTAAAGCGTAAAAAAATTTATGGATCATTAGTTAAAAAAAAGTTTTATAAAACAATCTTTTTATAAAAAAATGTTTTTGTAACACTCTCTCTTAACGAATGATCCATACTAATGTTTTATACGGTATAAAAAAAATTTTTTATAGCACTTACTCTTAACTAATGATCCGTAAACTTTTCTACACTTTAATCTTTTCGGCAACTTGGCCAAATTTAATACATCTTCGAGTATGCGCAACATTACAGCATGTTTTCTTTTAACATCTCGTAACAAAAGTAATTATTTGCTAATCAATCATTAACTTCAGCAAAATAGTTGTTTGAACCCAAACTTTTGGTAGCGTTATTTTTCTAAGATGCGAGTTTTCTTCTGAAGCCTAAAAAATTTATTTTAACTTTTAATTTTTGCTTGTTTTATTTCTTTCAACGTAAATAATATTGCTTTTTTTAATTGTTGAGCCTCACAGGCGAATCAATTTATGTATTCTATACTTAATGCTTATTACATGTTCTGAACATCAAAGTATTTTATGGATAATTGTGATGTTATCTCTAGTCTATTTTACAGTTATTATTTTTTTCCCATGGTAAATCGAACCCGCGACAAACCTTAATGTTAATACAATTAATGACTTGTGTATGGCCTGAGTATTGTTTTCTGCGTGTAGGACTACATATAGTCGGTTCGAAACTCAATGAGGTATGCATCACTGACGAGCTTTAACAAGAGCAAAACTCGAGTCTGTGCTTCTTGTTTTATGTGGCTTAGTTTTGTTTTTATCAGTAGGTAATGAGGTTAAAACGTAAATATGAAAATTTTATAATTGTAAAAACTTTTACAAATGTTAGTAATAACTATGGAATTTATTGACAATGAAAATTTGAAAACAAAAGTTTATAAAAGCAAAAGAAACAAAAAACCATATGTAAAAGAATTAAAAATTTAAACCCACAATTATAGACTACAAAAAAAAAACAATAAAATGCGACTAATTTTAGAATTTTCCTGAATCACCAACTGCAGAAAAGCGTTGATATTTCCATACCAATAATGAGCTCATCTTCATATCTCTCAAATAAACTTCAGCCATTAGTTTGATGGCATGGAGTCCACCTTCTTCACAGTAATTCATGGTTATATATTGATAGTAAAAATATATATGTGAATTTTGTCGGATTTTGTAAACAAAATAAAAGGGGGTCTGTAGTTTCTATCTCATGAATATTTCAATTATTGTAATTTTGTACGAGACTGAACATGCAGTCTCCCTGCCGTTCATTGACATTCATATTAGAAGATTATTAAAAAATTCACCTTGGTTTTAAACTTTTGGTTGATATTTTTTTGAAAGAATAGAGCAAGAAGAGTAAGTTTTAATTTTCAAAAATTTGAAATTAATAATTTGCTCGTAAAAACAAAATTTCTTCTGTGAGTTTCTTCTTTATTGAAGCCCTTTGGTCTGTTCTGATGAGCCTTAGTGATAAAAACAGACGTTCAACACTCGCTTCTGCTGGAGGAAGTACTTATTTAAAGACACGTCAAAAAAAAAAAAAGGGGGGATTTTGGAGGCTGAAACGGATAAGGGCATTTACATTAATTTCAATGGAAAAATTTGCTTTGTTATACGAGCAAATTGAGGTACGAGCTCGGTCATGGAACGAACTAAACTCGTATGTCAAGGTACCACGTGTTATAGAAAGAGGACCTTTAGGATAGTAAATTGATTATGCACCTGGCATTTGCTTCCTGTCATTGGATTGAAGAAAGGGAAGCAACTAAATCGGCTGCCCGAGCATAGCATTACACAAAATACTATTTGCTTACAAATTAAAATGTAAACTTTTTATGAGTCGCGGGCTGTGTCGCGCGATACGCGGCAAGGTTCTCTTAAAAAGATTACTGCACTGCACTCCACTGGCGTGCGCGGCCGCGTAAGTTGCGTGGTTAACAGCACTAATACGTAAAGAAATTGGACATGAGGAGTCGAAGTCGGATAAAATATTCCGACTCCGACTCCTAGTCTACTTGACAGTCCGACTCCGACTTCTTCCGATAACCTCCGACTCCGACTCCGCAACCCTGACGTTCAGTGTGGGTCTGCTAATCGGCAAACGTCCTTTTCAGGACGGGGCAATGTTAAGATAAAACTGCCCTTTTCAGGGCACATTGCTAACAAGTTCCGAAGACCCACTATTCTTCAGCTGAACATCGAAGGCCTCACTGCAAGCAAGATGAACGTTCTTCATCACCTCGCTATGCAGACTGAGGCACTCGTCATCCTACTGCAGGAGACCCACTGCACTGATGCAGAGAAGTTGGTACTACCAAACTACTAACTAGCTGGGTCTTCTTTAAGCAGGAAGCATGGCCTTGCCACGTTTGTCCACGAGCGACTGAGATACATGCTTTTGGACCAATCTCCATCGACATCGGAGATCGAGTGGTTGTATGTGGACGTTGATGGCTATAAAATAGTCAACGTCTACAAACCACCGCCAACGCGATTGCGATCCCTGGATCTCCCAGTGTATCCTCACCCCTGTCTGTACGCTGGCGATTTTAACTGTCGTCATGCTGACTGGGGTTACGATGACAACAGTCCGGACGGTGAGTGTTATGAGTTCCACTAGTATCTGCAGTTAGCTCTTTTATTTATACGGAGTTACACGATAGTTATACGACTGAATCTGTAAGTTATACTAATAGTTTATCACGCGGTTAACCACACTTATCAAACCATAGAGAAGAAGGCAGTAGAGCCGTGCGCTATGACGTCACATACTATAACAACCCCCTTTTAAGAAGCTTTTTAGCGAAAAGGTTGTCTAAGAAAAATATTAGTACGTTGTACGAGCCCGATTAATAAACATGCAACAAACTATATACAATACGGCACAAGCGCTATGAGTTTTACGCTACTTCATACAAAATCCCTTAAATGATCAGGAAAGCGTTTTTGTCTCACGCTGCGCCGCGAGGTTGGAGATGGTGGGAAGACTTCATCTTCAAAATGGACGTGACGTTCGTCTGATGTCATCATTTCCTCTTTGGGGTCTACCCCTTCGGTGGGGAGAGGGCGAATAAAACGTCTATTGCGCCAACAGACTCGACCGCTCGGTAGTTTTATGTGATAGTCGCGGTTTCTCCCGACGCCGATGATGAGTCCCGATCGCAACCATTTTTTTGTAATATGGTCTTGAATTCGAACATGTTGTCCGATTTTTAGTGGGTTGAGGTGTTTTGCGCGTTTATTGTATTCGGTTTCTGCAGCCGCTTGTAGATTTGATAAAACTGCGTCCCACTTGTCGAATTTGTTTTGCCAATCTTCCTTGAAATATTTCAGTTTAGCTGGGACGATTGAACGTAGCGGGGCGCCGTATAAAATTTCGGCTGGTGATAACCCATGGGCCTTGGGTGTGTTAACCCATTCAATTAGGCCGCTGCTAAACTCATCGCAGTCGAGACTACCATGCTCAGCAGTTTTGGCAACAAGGTGCTTCATGGCTTTCACTGCTGCTTCTGCGTGTCCGTTTGACTGTGGGTAATGTGGGGTACTTATGGTGGAAGTTACTCCCCATTTCTTGAGAAACTGTTGAAACTTGCTTGATGTGAATTGCGGTCCTCCGTCAGTTCTGATTCGTACTGGTACCCCTGTGTCCACGAAAAATTTTCTTATAGTGCTGATTATCTGATGTGAACTAGGGTCAAGAGAACTCGCTGAGCTTAATCCATCCCGACAGACGGTCTACATAAACCAGGTAAGTCTTACCGGCATAATAAAATAAATCTGCAGATACGTCTTCAAAGGGTCTTGATGGGAGGGGATCGCGTTGTAATGGTTCCTGTTGCAAGCTTGGTTGGTGCTCTTGGCATTTCGTGCAGGCTTCAACGGTATTTTTGATGTCACTATTGATTCCTGGCCAGTACACTATTTGACGCGCTCTTTGTTTTGTTCTTTCGATGCCTTGATGTGAGGCATGTAGCTTTGTCAGTATTTCTTTTCTTTTCTGTACCGGCACCACAATGCGATGGCTGTTCAGGAGAATTAATCCATCTTCGAAAGTAAGCTGATCTTTCAGCTTTTTGAAAGGTTGAGCTAATGGATATTCGTTTCCTTTTGAAAAGTTGCTTTTAATAGCAGTGATTAATTGTTGTGCTGCTTCGTCCTGCTGAGTACTTTCTTTTAAGTCTTCCAGCATTGGATCGATAAATGTTTCTTTTGTGACTTCTGGGTCTTTTCCTCTCAGAATTGTAGAAACGTTTTTGTAGATCATTCTGGTTGTGTCTATGTTTATGATATCTTCTGGTTCTGGGTCGCGGCACGGTGCTCGTGACAACGCGTCGGGGATCACATGGTCTTTGCCTTTTCTCCAGGTGGTGTGGAATATAAAGGCGCTGAGTTTTTCTTTAAGTCTCTGAATCCTGGGATTATCCACCATATCGAGTGTCTGGGTATTCAGGATTGACTCTAATGGCTTGTGATCTACTATCAGCTCGAAATTGGGTAAACCTTGCAGATATATGCGGCATTTACGCATAGCCCAAACAACAGCGAGCAATTCCAGTTCAACCATAGCGTAGTTGGCCTCAGTCTCAGTTATAAAACGTGATCCTGCTTGAACCAATTTCCACGTTTCTTGATGTTTTTGCAAAAGTGCAAAACCTAGACCTTTCAACCGAGATGCATCTGTTTGCAGCATCGTTTCCAGATTGGGGTCGAATGCAACCAAAATATGGGGGCTACAAAGAATTTCTTTTGTCTTTGTAAATGCTTCTTCATGCTGGGGTGACCAGAGAAAAGCATTTTTTGGTTTGAGCAAGTCCCGAAGTGGGCCTGCTGCTTCACTGAGTAGGTGAGTAAATCCGCCCAGCTGGTTTGCCATACCCATAAAAGATCGTAATTCAGTTATATTTGTTGGAGCAGGGAATTCAGAGATTGCTTCAATTTTTGTGGGGTCTGCTTTAATACCGTCGCTGCTCACTATATATCCGACATATCTCACAGCACTTTGTAGTAACTGCACTTTCTTCGGATTAAGAGTAATACCGTGTTCTCGACATCTGTTTAGTACAGCCACTACGGTATTCAAGTGCTCCTGTGCAGTTTCGCCTTGAATAAGAATGTCATCTACCACTTTTTCGACTTTTTCAATGCCTTGCAGAGCTTCATCGCCTCTTGCGCAATATTCGTCTTGAGAAGAAGCTAGTCCCATCGGAGCTCGAAGGAATTTAAATCTTCCGAACGGCGTAATGAATGTGGTAAAGTCTTGACTTTCTTTTTCTAAAGGTACTTGCCAGTATCCTTTAGTGGCGTCTAATGTTGAGAAAAATTTAGACGAAGAAGAAATATTCGAAATAGCTTCAGCAGGTGATTTAGATGGATGATATGGACGGCGTACGTATTTGTTCAATTTCTGCAAATCAATACAGAGACGAATTCCACCATTGGGTTTTTGTACAACGACCATAGGGTGCACCCAATCAGTTGCTTCTGTTACTGGTGCAATGACTCCGGCTTGTACAAGTTGGTCAAGCTCTGTCTTCACCATCCTTCTGAAAGCTAAAGGTATTTGGCGTGGAACAGGTAAAGCAAATGGAACAGCATCATCTTTCAAGGAAATTTTCATGGGTTTACTGTTCATTTCCCGTAATGTTGTGTCTTCAGAAAACACATCGCTGTACGATTTTATCAATTTGTTCTCAATTTTATTAATTTCTGCTGCAGTTGGGTTCTCTGATATAATGAATCTTGTGTTCTCTGCTTTTAATATGCTTGCTAATTTTCGAGGTGTTTTTGATGAATTTATCGGTTGAGGATACGTGTCAGGTAGAATGTTAACCTGTTGACATACGTACCAAGCAAGCAAAAAATCTTCTACCTCAGGACAGACGTAAATGGTTTCTTCCACGAATCGGCCGCAGTATTCGATGATGCATGGGAAGGTCCCTACGCATGTTACGGTCTGCCGATTTACTGCACTAAGAGTGTCTTGATTTGGCGGCATTAGATTAGCAAGATCTATTCCGAGCCGTTGAATGATGTTTACCCCAACAAGACTTGCTTCGGCACCTGTGTCTGGTGTAGCTTCTGTGGAACCTAACGGGTTACGATGTTTGAGAGAAAAAAGATTAACAGTTATTTTGGGCGCCGCGGAGTTAGCGAAATTTGCATTAGCATTGCATCTACGCTTTATTTGTCCGGTTAACTTTTTCCTCGTTTCTTCGCGTCTGTTAAACTCGGGTTTGTTGTGAAAGCACACTGATGAAAAGTGACCTTTTTTGCGACATATTAAGCACTCTGTATCCTTTGCGGGACAGTGGGTTTGACCTTTTGGTGGGCAGGTCTTTTTACCGCATTTTGTACAGGGCGTTTTAGTGCGCTCTTTAGATTTAGAGAAATTTCGGCGAAATTTGCTTTGGTACGCTCTTCTCTCATTCAGCTGTCGGCTTATTCGCGCGTCGTCTAGTTTTGCTGACTCTTCCGATCTGCATAAATCAGTGACGGTCTGAAGATCAGGTAATGGGGACATGGCTAGGAGCTTTGTTCGAGTCTCTTTGTCATATATTCCCGACATGATTTTTGTGACTAAACGACGATTTAAACATTCATTGCACAAGTCTGCGTCTCTCGCCAAAGTTTTAATCGCGATTAAAAACGAATCGAAGTTTTCGCCAGCCGCTTGCTTTCTCTCTTCAAATGCGACGCAATCTAACGCTATATTTCTTTGACTCCGGATGTAATTTTTAATTTTGTCTAACACTTCGTCTGGTTTAAGTGTCGTATCATCCGGGATAAGAAGTACGTGTTATACGGCTTCTCGCATGTCCATCGAAAAAAAACCGCGAAGCAATGCCAACTGACTGCTCAATGGCAGCTCTGTTGCAAGCGAGACCGTAGCATAATCGTTGTACGATTTACGCCATTTCGCAAATTCAGCTAACGAAATTCCCACCTGCAGTGTCGAAGGCTTTTGTGCGTCCGCTTTGGTTCGCCTTGCCTCGTTGTTAGAATTGTTGACGTCAATGGTTTGCTCACGTGATTCGCTTCTCTCGCTGTTCGCGCATTGGGCCAGCTGCTGTGGCGAAAATTTTTCGATTATTTGTTGCAATTGTCGTTGACTTTCGACATTCTGTTCTTGTGTTTGTCTTTGCATTGACAACTGTGCTTCTAAAAAAGTTTTTAACCAAGAAGGAGGTTCATCATTATTAATATTACTATTCGCGTTTTGATTAGATTGAGATAATTCGGCTATACGTTTGTTTGCTGCTTCTAATTCTGCTTGCAGCTCTCGCTTGTTTTTTGCCATGTCTCTTTTATCTTCAATCTTTTACAAATCTCCGATCACGAACTTGCAGTATACTTTTATAATGGTTCGTAAGCTTATTTTCTTTAAACGAATTTATAAGCTGACTGTCGACGACGCCATGTTATGAGTTCCACTAGTATCTGCAGTTAGCTCTTTTATTTATACGGAGTTACACGATAGTTATACGACTGAATCTGTAAGTTATACTAATAGTTTATCACGCGGTTAACCACACTTATCAAACCATAGAGAAGAAGGCAGTAGAGCCGTGCGCTATGACGTCACATACTATAACAGTGAGTGCTTGGCTGGTTGATCAAGTATTAATTATCTTGCCCTCCCATATAATGCCAAGGACGCTGCTAGTTTTTATTCCGGCCACTGGAACACTGGCACCAATCCAGATCTAGCTTTCGCTAGCGTAGGTCCAAACAGTCGCTTACCGGATAGACGTGTCCTTGAAAAGTTCCCCAGGTCACAACATCGACCTTCGCTTATTACACCGCCAAGGTTTGCTATGGCAGTGCCAAGCATGCCTGTTAAGCGATGAAACTTCTTGAAGGCCAAATGGAGTCACTACATCGCTTTGACGAATAAATTCGCAAAGACTTTGTTGCCGCCTGATTCACTTGATGTGGATGCGGCTTACCAGGACTTCTGTAACACCATTAAGAAAGCAGCAAAAAAGACTATCCCACGCGGGTATCGAAATAACTATACGAGGTATTCCGTGTTGGGATGCAGAGTGTGAATCCCTCTATAAAACCTTTCTGCAGTCTCCTCAGGGAGACGACTCAAGTTTGGCTGCTACAGCTTTGCTTGCCAAGCTTGACAAAAAGCGAAGGGATCGATGGTCCGAAGCAGTTCGGAGCATTGACTTCTCACACTCTAGTCGAAAAGCGTGGAGTATTTTGAACAACCTTACTGGTAGGTCACGACACTCTCCTCGTCACTGTCCCGTTTCAGCCGATGCTATTGCATCTCAGCTGGTTAGAAATGGGAAATACGAGGCTTTTGATCGCAAGTCATCTCGACTTGTCTTTCAAGAAGTGTCTGACCTTTGGAGGGCCACAACACCAGACGCAGTAAATATCTCTGACAATTTTTCACAGAGAGAATTTACTGCTGCCCTTCAACATTTAAAACCAGGTAAAGCTCGGGGGCAGATGTAATCAGGTCCCGGACTCCAGCATGAAGTATAAGCTCGGGACCTGATTCCATCTGCCCCGAGCTTATACTCCATGCTGGAGCTGCTTTGAAGTCCTGGTTACGTGACTTCCTTTCTTCCTGTTTGCGCCGACTCAAAATTCCCAAGATCTGGAGAAGAGCGCTTGTGGTCGCGATCCCAAAACTAGGAAAGCCAGTGGGGGACCCAAAGAGTTATCGACCGATATCTCTGCTCTGTGTCCCCTACAAGATCTTCGAGAGGCTTATCTACGCCCGCGTTGAACCATTAATCGATCCACTGCTCCCTAAAGAGCAGGCTGGGTTCCGACGCGGGAAGTCAACTGTAGATCAAGTTGTTCTGCTAACCCAGAACATTGAGGATTCTTTCGAGGCTAAAAAGAAGGCCGGTGCCGTATTTATTGATCTGACAGCTGCTTATGACACTGTCCGGCACCGTGGCCTTACCTGCAAGCTGCTGAGATTACTTCCGGATAAGCACATGGTCAAAATGATCATGGAGCTTGTCCGAAATCAAAGTTTCACCCTTACCACCGGTGACTGCAAGCAAAGCAGGCTACGCCGTCTTAAAAACGGCGTTTCTCAGGGATCGGTCTTGGCTCCCCTCCTATTTAACATCTATACGCACGATCTTCCTTCCATGATTTCCAGAAAGTTTGCTTATGCTGATGATTTAGCATTGTTGCATTCTTCTGGAAACTGGAAGGACTTGGAGGGGACCTTAAGCCAAGACATGTCTACACTTTCAGCGTATCTCCAGACTTGGAGGTTGAAGCTCAGTCACACTAATACGGTGACGGCAGCCTTTCACTTAAACAACCGAGAGGCTAAACGTGAGCTAAAGGTCTACAACAACGGTAGACTTTTACCGTTCTGTCCAACCCCTACTTACCTTGAGGTAAAACTGGACAGATCGCTCACGTTTCGTCACCATCTAGTGGCATTGCGCAAAAAACTATCCTCGCGCGTCACACTGCTGAGGCGACTCGTGGGCTCGGGATGGGGTGCTGGTGCTAAAACACTACGCATAGCCACCTTGTCTCTAGTCTACTCAGCAGCTGAGTACTGTGCGCCAGTCTGGTGTCGCAGTGCTCACACTCGTCTCATTGACAGTGTCTTGAATGACGCCTTGTGCATAGTTACTGGATGCCTGCGTCCCACTCCAACGGACCACCTACCTCTACTCTCAGGCATCCAGCCAGCTGAGCTTTGCCGAATGGGAGCGACACTCTCCTTGGCTTACCGTGGATCTCTGGACCCCGATCATATCTTGCATGGTCTTTTAAGTGTGTCCTCAGATACTCGCCAAGTGAGACTAAGATCCAGACGCCCGTTTGTGCCAGGTGCGCGGAATCTCTTGGACAATCTTGCCAGACTTGGCATTCGCGCCTCTGAATGGACAAATCTTAAATGGAACGCGGAGTACTGTGAAAATGTTTCCAGGTTCCGTGCTTTTGTGCCCGGGACCGGTGCCAGGCCTATTAGGATGGGCTTACCCCGAGCAGCTTGGGTTAAGTTCAACCGCCTGCGGACTGGTGTTGGGCGATTCCATTCGTCCATGCACAAATGGGGTCTCGTTCCTTTACCGAATTGTGAGTGTGGCGCCTCTGAGCAAACCGCAGACCATGTACTAACAGCGTGCCCTATACATCGGGCACCACATGGAGCACGAGGTCTGACGGTTTTGGATGACGAAACTCGATGCTGGCTTAATGACATCACTGCCAGCATCTGATCCAGGCAGTGCAGCAGTCTGGGGTAGTAAAAGGATAAACCCTCGGCCCCAGTCCTGTTTGTGTCTGACCTGGAGTGGATACCCTTCAAACAACGACGACGACGATAGAATTCCCAAAAATTATATCCAAACTTTCAACATTCTAAACAGCAATTTTGAACAATTAAAATCCAATAAAGTTTTTCTACTTGGCAACTTTAACATATGAATTGAAGCGACATCTACAAATTGTATGAGATCAGCTTCTAGTTATATTGATATGCTTCTTATACTATCCTTTATTCATGTCCCGATACGGATAACTGAAAACACAGATACAATTATTGATCACACGAATCAAATAATACCCGGTGTAATAAATGTAGATTTAACCGGCCACTTTCCTATTTTTTTGTAAAATTTTTGATTTGTCGGTGAAGAAAAACTTAAACCGATTTACTAACGTAATTTTTCTAACTTTAATTCGTATGAATTTTGTAAATATTTGTCTAACAAAATGTTATCATTTTTAAAAACGTAACTAATATAAATGATAATTACTTTAATAATATTTTTAGCAACTTCATTCAAGTTATAAAAAATCGTATTGATGTCAATGCTTATATATAATTAAACTTACGCGCAGGCAGTAACGGCTAAAAAGCAAACCTTGGATAATTAAATGTCTCTTAATATCCATCAAAAATAAACAAAAGTTATACTTATCTTATTTTGTTCATGGCAACAATGTACAAAGACTATAGGCTACGGTACTACAAATTCTACGCTAATAAAGTGAACAAGATTACGTAGTGGCGAAAAAATTAAATTATGAAAACAAACTTACTGTATAAGTAATAAACTAAACGCGGCTCACTCGGCTCGACTATAATTTTAAGTCACTACTTTCCTCCACTTGTTCTAATTCATCACTACCCAAAAAAGTAAAATCAGGCAGCTCTTTCACTACAAATTCTACTGATATGGCTTGACTGTTCAATAAGTATTTCAATGGTATTGACTAAAATCTAGCGAAAAAAATAAAATTTTTCAACCGATATACGCATGAACATTATTTACACAAAAGTGTATCGAATTCACTCTTTTTCAACCCCACTACTCCAATCGAAATATACAATGCGATATTCTACCTCAAAAACACAAAATTAAGCAGATAAAAGATTTTTATGTTTTTCTCAAAAGCAGCAGCTAAGCAGCTAATTTTCTTGCTACTCCTCTATCTTATTTACTTAATTTCTTATTTCAACTTTATGCCAGGAAGGAGGACGACAGATGCTTTTTTCATAGTGAGAAGAATGCAAGAGGAATACACGAAGAATAGAAAATTGTACATGTGTTTTGTCGATATTGAGAATGCCTTTGGTAGAGTTTTAAGAAGAGTAATACGATGGGCACTAAAGAAGAACTACCAGAGATCTTGGTGAAAGCGGTGATGAGTCTGTATGAGGGTTCAAAGACGAAGGTTAAAGTTGAATCTGAATTCTTAGAATTTTATGTTGCAGTTGGTGTACATCAGGGATCTGCTTTGTCATGTTTGTTGTTTACAATTGTGGTGGATATTGTGACACTGTGACAGAGAATGCTTAATCAAAGAGGTTCTGTAAGCAAATGATTTGTTAGTGATGAGTGAAACAAAGGAGGGTCTGAAGGAAAGGTTTCTAAAATGAAGAAGTGCATTGGAGAGCAAGGGACTGGAAGTAAATCAAGAAAAGACGAAAGTGATAGTGTGTGAATCAGAGGCTGAAGTCAACGAAATAGAATAGATCCATGTGGAATATGTGGCAAAAGAGTGACTGTAAACTCGGTCTTATGTACAAAATGCGACCAATAGATTCATGGAAGGTGTTTGAAGTTGAAGAAACTCCGAGTGCGGCCTGATTTTTTGTTTGTAATAAGTTGATAAAGCAACGAATGATGCAGAAGTGCAACAGGAGGTAATGTGTGACGAAGTGGAAACTGTGAAGGGATTTTGCTATTTTGGCAATAGGTTGAATGCCACTGGATGATGTGAAGCTGCAATATTTGCAAGGCAATAAATTCAGAGTGTGGTGAGATTCAGAGTGGAAGAAATTCAGAGTGTGGTGAGATACTGCTTGGAAAAATATTCTCTTTACGGATGAAGAGAAAGGTATATAAAAGCTATGTTATATGCAAGCGAAACATGGCGTTTGAGAAAAAACGAAGTAGATATTTTGAAAAGAGGGGGGATCTATGGTGAGGGCGATGTGTGGTGTAAAGTTGGTGCACAAGAGGAATACAGTGAAGCTGATGAACATGGTTGGGATTGAAGGAAGCAGCAGATAAGCTGGCAAGGGTAAATGATGTGAAGTGGTATGGTTATGTTTTGCGACGATCTGAGGAAGATGTTTTGATGAAGGCAATGGTACATGAAATGGATGGAAAACTTAAGCATGGCCGACCGAGGATGAAATGGAGAGAACAAGTTGAAGGAAACATGAGACGGATTGGTTTAAGGAAAGATGCAGCAGGTCGGTGTAGGAAGAATTGCGGTAGTGGGATGCATCCGGCCACCTCCATTCGATGAGGATATTTAATTAGATTAAAATTGGATTGATAATTTTTTCATTTTATTGCCTTAATCATTAAAAATATGCGGTCAAGTTAAATATTGGCTAGCGATATTGGTGTTTGCTTAAAGTTATTTTGTATTTTTTTAGTGTTTCTATAAAGGTATGACAAACTTCGAGCTGGTATACGGTTATACAACATATATATAAATATATACATATAAGGGTAACACGACAAAGCAGAAGAAAGTGTCTTTTCCACGGAGGCAAAAACATGACAAGAGTAAAAGTTAAATTGAAACGGTGTCAAATGTCGTTCTAACAGCGCTGTTAAGAACCCAGCAAGGCTGTAGAAAGTTTCATGTCAGCAAAATCAACAATAGCCAAAAATTTTTTAATTTGTTGCATGCATTAAACTAGCAGTAGTTTTACGGCGGGATGCCAACCCTTCTCAATTCGCAGACGAGAACAAGCAAAGAAAAGGAAAAAGTGGAGCGCGGCTTCAAGCAAAGGCTAACCCCTGCTGCACAGGAGAAACACGTCAAATGTCATATCTCTTAATTTGAGACGAAAATGGATGAAGAGTGATAAAACAGACTGCAATCTTATAAGACCAATCCGTACAAAGGATAACCGGTATGAACACTTACGTCACAAAAACTGAGGTTTAATTGAATTTTTATTTGTACTGTACTTATTGTTTGAATTTTTATTTGTAAAATATTGAAAGCATATATACAAAGATGTAGTTTTGAAGCTACAAAAACTGACAACCTTGGTTTTTGCAAATAGTTAAGAATAATTGAAAATTATTACACTGTATCAACAAGAATTACAAACTACATACTGGCAGAAGAAGTAATTAAGATACATGCTAGCACACGAACCATGCTCCGAAAATCACTGGATGTGTTAAAATCTACATGCGTCGACTTGCCTTAAATAGGTTACGAATTACACTGCAAGTTATATAAAAAATTTACATTTGGGATTCAGCAACTTAAAGAAAACAATTAAAACACCAACTAAGCACGTCATCAAGAATAAAATCGATCACGGTCTTTTGCAACAAGATTATAATTCAATGTCATGTGGTTTAAAAAACTATTTCCTGACAAAAATATTTTGTCAAACATTTCCAGATACTATTAGGGATCGAGTATTTGTGTAAAGTTGTCATCTCTAACACATGCATTCAACGAAAACCACTCGTCAACAGCATGCTAGTTTAGTCAAGGGTGGAGATAAAATGATTGAAATAAACGATAAAAAATGAGATCAAAGATCACAAAACAATAGTACTGTGTTAAATCTACTCTCGAAAAACAGAAAAAAATTGATTTATGTATCTATGCACCATTAAAATAATCGATTGAATAAAACCCTTTTTTCCGGGTAAAAATGTATATTACAATATAGCATGACTTTGGCTTTAGATCCAAATCATTAATACATAAATTGTTATTTTAAACTAGGGGAAGCAAAGTAGGAAGTTTCTTTTGATTTTCCTTTACCAAAAGGAGTTCCACCCAAATATCTTTTTGCTCTTTCAGCAAGTGAACTACTAGACGGCGTTTTCCTCGGAGAGCCAATCGGGCCAAGCATGCTTGCAGGCTGCTTGTATGTTTCTGGGGTGCTGGGTTCCAAGCCTGGTTTTGATGATGCCGCACCTTTCTGCAATGCAATTTCGAGACCATTTGAATAGTATTCAGCTGGAAGTTCCAACAGCTTAGTCATTACGAGCTCCTGGTATTTTGCGGCGGTTTGAATTTCAGAAACCGATGGTTCGGCGCTGCTGTATCCGACAAGTGAAGGTCCAACTGCTTTCGCTAAAGCTTCAATCGACATCCGGGTCACTTCGCTGTTCACGACACGTTGAAAGTGCAACAAAAGGAACATCAGCGTGTCTCGATTGGAATCCTTTAACTCGCTGATAACATTGAACATCTGAGAATCGTTTACGTTTTGAGCAGCTGCAATAAACTTCGGTCGAAGATCAAAAGTCAGTAATGGTTCGTTCAATGTTACTCTTAAGAAATCTTTAACGAGAGAACACAGAGCATGCACATCGTTAACTTCTGTTAATTTGGGAACATGCTTTCCCTGAAACTTTTCTTTCAAATCTTTAACAATTTTTATCATTCCAGGTATACGATAAAGTCCAACTTCCTTTAAACCACGACGTTCAATTTCCTGTACAGTGTGATAAATAATAGGTGGAATTTGAAGAGATTCATCAGATACAAGGAAATTGTCCAGATTGTTTTTTCTTAAAGGCGAATTAGGTACCAAATCACAAGAAAAATTCTTTGCACGTTCTTCACATTCAAGATGAGTAATTAGTCTGCATTCAGAGCACTTAAGGGCTTTCTTTCCGAATTGTATTCGTTTACCACAAGGCTTACATGTTTCTTTGGTAATAACACAAGGCTTTATAAGCAATTTGTGTTGAACCGAGGTAGGTAAAACAGGCTGCCTGGCACTTGGATGCATAGCTGACGGCCAAAAGTTTTCTACTTCGCTGAGCAGTTCAGAATCAGATGAAGCACTCTTGCGTCTATGCTCTCTGGATGGCCGTCTTCTTCCTTGATGAGGGTTTGGTCGACTAAAACTCTTTTCCAATTTCTCAATGTGCATTGTAGCAGGGCCATCGACAGTACAAAGCAGCGATTCATTTGCAGCAATATCAGCTCTAACCTTTTTCGGCAAAGTTTCTTCTTCATCACGTAGTGGTTGTATTCCTACTCTGCTACGTTTATAGCGTTTACCATTGCGCAATTGTGTACAGTCCAAATCATCCTCAGTATAGTCAAAAGAAATATCAGAATAGTCAGAGAGAAGTGAGCCCGTTTCGTCTATTGGCTCTAGGCGCCGATGAGTTCTTGCCCGTCCACGTGGAGAGCGAAATTTAGTTGAATTTAAAAAATCCAGTTTCTTTTGTTGTTCTTCAGTTAAAGTTGGACTTGGCGATGAGTCTGAGAGCAGTAATTCTCTAACCAAAGCCATCTGCTGAGCTAGCTCATCTCTTTCTTGTTCAACTTGATGGCGATGTTGAATTTCAACTTCAATCTGTCTTCTGGCATGTTTAAGCTTGATCATAAGAGCATTTTTTTCTGCTTCACATTTAGTAAGTTTTTCTTGCAACTCTGCACATTTCAGTTCAGTTAAATTCCACTTTTTTCGACAAGATTCAAAATTCTTGGCAAGCAGTAACATTTCTTTTTCACAGCTCCCATCTATCAGAGTTTTATAAACTCGAACAATTTCATCAAATTGATTAACTAACGGAAGCTTGCAGAAAGCTTTTTCTTGGGATGTACTCAAAGGCATATTGATTTAACAGCATTAAAATAAGAATTTGACTAAAAAAAAACAGTGATGAGACAAAGGTCTTTTTTTAAGCAAAGCACACAACCAATGATATATAGTGATTATTATTTAGCATAATTTTAAAAAGCACTATTAGATATATAAAAATGTAAAGAATGTTTTATTGAATTACAATTATACTAAACAGCATCAATGCATTCATAGTAAAAGTTTGGTAAATATTTACTTAAAGTTTGCATGTCTCAATGGCCTATAAAGCTATATTGGCCAGAGAATTTATCTCTCCTGTCAGGAATATTGAAGCCAAGACCAAATAAAATGTAGTTCACAAAATAAAACTTCCAACTTAAAAGATTGTGTTCATTAGCTGTGGCAGGCAAGCAGTTTAAAAGGAAATCTCCAAAATAAAAAAAAAAACTCTAGCAATAGGATTACATTGCAAAAATCATGACATGTTATCCAGTACCTTTTCTCATGCTGCCTCAAGCATTGCACAGATTAAAAAGGTAAGCATTCAGGCAAGTATTTAGCAGAGATATCTCTTTAAAAGTATTGTAAGGACTTTGGTGGTTGATTTTCAAACACTACAAATCAACTCACTTCTGCTTTCTGTCTGATCTCTACTGGGTGAAGCTCTTGCTCTATCTAAAGAAAAAACACTCATCTAGAGCTTTTCAAGAAAGTCTATTTCTCTTTCTTAGTTAACCACATGGATGATTAGATTACTGCTTCTTGGGGGTGACATACACCCTAATGCAGTACCACACACACACAAGTGGGTTTGTGACACTTGTCTCAAACCAATCATTATATATCAAACATCTTTTTTTATGAATTGACACAAAACACAGGGTGAATTTAAAATGCTCCCAAAACAAAGGACTACAACAACTCATATTGCTGAACACTTCACAACACTTTTAACCATAATCAACTACATGAACAAACACAACATCACCAAAGAACTTTTTCAAAGTTCTTCAACTTGAAGCAAATGGCATTCCTAACAAAACAAATACAACTACTCATCAAAACATACAAGCAGATGCCATAACAATGCAAGAGTTAAAAATATATCTATTTTACAAAGTGCCAAACATACTTCACTTCACACCTATCAGAACAGATCGTACTCACAAACAAGGGGGCCTCTTGACTTATAATAAAAGCAACACAAGTTTTTCAGAACTTGAAACACCAAACACCTCACCCATTCAAACTGAAAATTATCAAAATTCACCTTCTTATATAACAGCTACTACACACACAAAAATGTACATTTCACTCAAACATACTTTCCAACTATCACAAACAGAATAGGACTCAATTATATCCAACACAGTCACAACCATAACACATCTTCCAAACACAATCATTACAGATGTAAATGCTCACCTGCCATTATGGTACTTACTACTGATTGAAGACATCTTGCAAGTTGATTGAATTGAAGAGAATTGATTGAAGACATCCTGCTTAATAACATTCCAGCATATCTACCACCCATTCAAATCATCACATTGCTTCAAGCAGACTTGATGATTGCACAAGCTGATAAACCATCTACTCCCTCACAGCATAACACTTACCCACCACCTTCAGTGTACATCATAAAACCCAAACAGATTCCTATTACTTCAGTAAAACAATAAAAAACTAACAAAAAGCCAACTGCACATTATTTAAACATGCCAAGAATCTCTTTTTTCACTGAGCCCAGAGCTCAAATGTTCATAAGGCAAACAAACACTTTGTCAAGGCAATAATGGATGCTGACAAACTTTTCATATCCAAAAGAAATCACAATACAAATCAAACTCACTTATAAATGCATATTTGCAAGCTCACACAACATCATAATTGCATTTGCATACAAAACAGATCAGACCCACAATTGATCACTTGCAAAAAAATCACATAAACAAATACAGGAACAAAAAACAAACACCTCAAAACATCATTTTGATAAAATTGATTAAAAACATAATCTTCACTACTTGTGTGGCACCATAGCAAAACTATCCAACAAAAAACCACCTACACAACAGTAGGGCTGGGGAGCCACAGCCAGAGCCATGAAGCCCATCAATTTTGGATGAGCTGGAGCCAATGCCAAGTTTATATATTTGGTGGAATCAAAGTTGGAACTGGATCAAAATTTTTGCTGCCTCCAGCTCCAAGCAATATATTTACATTTGAAAGTCACTTAATTAATCTATGGATTTGAATGTCCATTAAGGTAATGTAAAGGATGTATTTATGTTTGAATTATTTGTTTAAGTTGAGTAGCATTGAGTTTGAGATGGGTGCTCATTAAAAGAACACTGATTTCGCCATGTTGGAGTTGAGTGTTTGCATCCTGTTTGCAGCCTGTAACAATATGCAAAGCTGTGTTCCGAACAGTTTTCAGTTTCTTGATGTTTGATATGATAGGACTTCATATGGTGCTTGCATATTTCAATAGAAGGAGAGTGAAAGCTTTAAATGTAGGGATGATAAGTTCTTTTTGTTTACCTAATTTGGTAAAAGTGAGTGCTTTAAAAATATTAAGCGTTTTTTTTTTGATTAATGACAGAGGTTTGTGGGTTGTAAAAATGTCAGTTTTGGGTCTAGAGCAGTGGTACTCAACCTTTTGACTTGTGGCGGTTTTTCAGAGACTCTCAACACCTATGGTCCCCTGCTAAATAATAAAAACATTGTCCCAAAAGACTAGTGAAGACTAAAAAAGGGTCATCACTTTGAAATTGTCACTAATTTCATTATTTTTGTCCCAAAAGACTAGTGAAGATTAAAAGTCTTCTCTAAAGGCTTCTGCTTGCGGCTTCCCAGAAAATGCCTTGAGGGCCTTATCATGTTTTCCTTGTGTTTGCTGTAAAAGTTGTAGGTCGACACTGGAAGAATGGCTAAGAGGCAAAACAAAGTCTATGCCATTTGCAATTCCTAGAATTTGGCAGGAACCATCGTAACATCAAATTACAATTTTTGCATGGCAGATGAGGCTTATTACAAAAAGAGTATAAACAAAAAAAGTGTTGCTAACCAAGCATACCATCTTCAATTGTTCAAATGACACATTTTTAAAATTTACAATTCCAAAGCCACCCATGTTAAAGTCACCTTTTAGTGCCAGTATCTCTTCTAAAGATAGAAATGCAGACTGTGGCAAGGCTGCTACAGCAAAATCGCATTTTCCCTATAAGATGAAATTGACTACTCAATTGGAGATATGTAACTAGTCAAGAAAAATAAACTTTTTATTTCATGATTGTAAGAGTGGTATTTGCTCGATTCTACCAGAAAGATATCCAAGTAGCTATTTGAGCTTTGCACATTTTTTTACACTTCACAATCTCATTCTTTGTGCTTTTCCTCTGACATAATTTACCAACTCTGAGATTGGTGCTTGTTTATCGACAGCTCAGTTAAAAATTTAAAACCTGTATTGCTTCACAATGGCAATAAATTTCCATTAATTCCTGGGGGTACTTTGTGCATATAAAAGAATATGAGAATGTTAAAGCATTATTAGACATGATCAACTATACTAGTCATAATTGGAAGCTGTGTGGTGATTATAAGAGGTTAACATTCTTACTTGGTCAGCAGGAAAGATATACAAAGTATTTATGCTTTGTCTGTTTCGGGAATAGCAGAGCTGATGATCAGCATTATTTAAGAAAGCAATGGCCACTCAGAAATGAATTCACTCTTGGTACACACAATGTGCTTTGCCAAACCCTAGTTCTGAAAAAAAAGATTTTGTTGTCAACACTACACATTAAGCTTGGGCTTGAAAAGCATTTTATAAAGGCTTTGAAATCAGAAAGTAAAGCTCTTACTAATGTGCAAGCAATGTTTCCAAAATTTCAAAGGCAAAGGTTTAAGGTGGTATATTTACAGGAACACAGATTCAGCAAATGCTTGGCCCCAAGAAATTGGAAGACAAAATGACTGCTTTAAAAACTTGGCAGTCCTTCTGCAATGTTGTGCATGGCTTTCTTGAAAAAAACAAAGCAGAATATAAAGATTCTGTAGAAACTTTAGTACAAACATACTGCAAGCTTGAAAGCAGGATGTCACTGAAAATACAATACTTACATTCTCATATGGATTTTTTCAAGCCAAATTTGACAGATGAAGCAAAGAGCATGGTGAACATTTTCACCAAGACATTCATGTAATAGAGAAGAGGTATCAAGTAAGATGGAAAGAAGCCATGATGGAAAATTAAGTATGGATCTTGATTTAAGATGACAAAGAAATGCTAAAAAGAAGTTTGAGTTTGAGAGCCACTTTTGATTATTTGGTTGTTCACTGTATATACTATTCAAAGTGTTGCAGTATGTACTACAGGTATTGCACTACTGATTTTCTATGGTTTTTCTAAAAGTAATAACATACTAAATTGCATTATTACCAATAACCTTTGTAGTGAATGAAAATACATCCACAAAAAATGCCATATTTCTGAAAAACAAAAACTAACACTATAAAAAACCTAAGGTCATTTTCAGGCTTAGCACACCAAAAAATATGTGATTCAAAACATTAAAATTAAACAAAAAATTTGTTGCACAGTGTAATCTTCATATAAACATACACAAAACTACAACTACACTTTTTACACATAACCCTGCTGAATGTGGTGCAACTCTCACTCAAATTGAATAATCAAACACTACTCATAACAAAACCCAAAAATTCTTGGGATTACTCTAGAACCAAAACTAACATTTTTACAACACATAAATATCACCATCACTAAAGCAAACCAATATGCACTAATCTCAAGCTTTATGCTACTCAACTTAAAACAACCAACTCAAACACAAACACACCCTTTATATGATCACAATACACATTTAAATTGACCGAAAAACATGAAAGCCATAATAACAATAATCACACTAACATTATTATCTCAGAACCAGATATAACACATGAGAAATACAGGGTGGGGCGTAAATATGGAAGCAAATTAAAATCAATATTATAATGTAACAAAAAATATATCTAACAATTTACAGATATGTACAGTTACAAGAAAGTCTATACAAAGCAAAAAAAATAATTTTATTCAAAATGGCCCCATTGCTTTTGATTACTGCCTGCAATCTCTGGCAAACATCCTCTGCAAAGGAACACAGCTGCTCTTGTGGAATTTCTTGCCATGCTTGCAGTAGAGACTGTTTTAAATCGTCTACACTGTGGTGAATTTTTCCACAGACCTTGGCTTCAAGGATGGACCACACCGAAAAATCCATGGGATTCAGATCTGGGGAGCAGGGAGGCCACATTTCTTTAAACCAAAACCTGAGAATATGCTCTCTGCATCAGTTCTGTGCAACATTCGCTGTGTGTGATGTGGCACCGTCCTGTTGGAATGTCCACAAGGTGTCATCACCAAAGTGATCCTTAGCAGATTTCAACATTGGCTCCAAGATTTTCCACATAATATTTAGCGTTAATTTTTGCGCTTTGATCAATAAAAATGAGAGACTTCCAGGTTTTTCAAACAGCGGCCCAGACCATGACGAAGGCTGGTTTCATTGTCTGGTACAAGGTTTTTTGGTTATAAGAAATTTCTTTGACATTTCTTCCAATGATCCTGTCATTTCTTCGATTATGAGTGAATTTAACTGTGAAGATCTTCTCATCTGACCAACAATCACACCCGCCGTGTCAGACCTGAATTCTTTCAGAAGAACTTTGCTTCTCTCCAATCTTTTTTTGCTTTACAGCTGCTGACAGAGTTTGTCTCTTTTTGAGGGTGAAAGAGGACATTTTCAGGTCTTTGTGGAAGAGTCGTCTCATGGTTCTGGGACTCATGTCAATAGACTTTTCCATTTGTCACATGGATCTCCTCAGGTTTCTCCTAATCCTCTCTTGAATCCATTTAATCATTGATTTAGACTAGTGCGTGGTTTACCACTTCGTTTGGGTGCGTGGTCTACCACTTCTTGGACGATCAGCTAAATTCCCTCTTTCATTGAAACGTGTCAATGTCTTTCAGACAGTGGATCTCACAATTGAAAGTGTCTTTGCAATAGCGGAATCTGACTTTCCAGCACGGTGTAATGCTACTATAGCTTCTCTCTTGTCTGACATTTTCAAATCGTTTAAAATTTAGCAAAAATTTATTTGATATTGTGATAGAGTGATGTCTTAGCTACAATAAAACATTATTTCCTACTTAGGAACTATTCTATAGCAAAAAAATAATTTAGTTTAAAAAATTGTTTCCAAACTTATGCCCCACCCTGTATAATGAAAATTTCAAACACATGCATACTATTATCACCTCACAATATCTCAGTTCCAGAAAAAATAACAAAATTAGTAACATTAAACCCTATAATACTCATTGATCAGGACAAACACTATCTTGTCATGTATGTACAGACTAGCACAGCTCAGAGCCAACAAATCACCACTCTTGCAAAGTTACCTAAACATAGTAAACCTTGATATTTACCTATCCCCCTATGCTTGACACACTGCCACAATGCCCAATATGCTTGACATACACATGGCACTAATCACATCTAGTCTGTGGGAAAATCCTGTAGGACATACTGCGGATTTTTGGAAAAATTGAAAGGCTATTAAGTGCACCTTATGGTTCAAAAAATGTGGCAGTTCGAAAACTTAATAGTTGACTTATCTCTTTTCCAGATTTTGAAAAGCTACTTCATTCAAGGGTCATTTCATTATAATTCATCTAAAATTTAAAAAATTTTGGAACCATAAGACTTATGATTTTGCTCATTTTTAAATATGTGATTCTTTACAAAATCCTAAAAAATTGACACTAGTTTTACAAAAATAAGTCAAACAGTTTTTGTTTTATGACCATTTTGTTTTGTCATCATATGATGAAGTTTTGGATTGTGAGCAGCACTAAAATGATTATATTTCATAAAGTGCTGATCCAATTTCAAAAAATGTGCTCTCTCCCATGTTTTTGGGGGTGAACTTTTTATTAAAACGAGTTAAATTAAGCTGAAGACATTACTTTTTAGGTTATAAACAAGTTTAGGTACCTTAATATTGATAAGCATCTGGATGATATGAATATTAATACACTGGTTGTTAAAATAAAATATTATTTTTAAAAATTCAAGTGAATTCAAAGCTAGAGTCAATTGTTTGAAAAATAGTTCTAGCTGTAATTTACATATTAAGTTTATTCAAAAAGCTTCTTATGTTACAAAAGTTTAAAATAGCTATGAAGTTTTATGAAAAACTTAACTATTTTTTGACAGAAGAGATAACAAAGATGGTTTAACATCAAGCTTAAAGCTGTCTTTTAATCTTTCATTTTTTACACCTTGAGCAGTGCAAAAATTACTTTAACAAATTCAGGTCACCAACTGCAAATGATATTTGTATGATTTCAACACTGGTTGCTATTATCTGATAATTAAATTAAATTAACATTAAAAGTTATAGTGTCTGAAAAGTTAACGGATAAAATAAAACTATGCATCACCAGGGTAAAAAAAGATTATAGACAATTAAGAAACCGATCTTAAAACTTTTGTGCTAAGATTTAAAAAAAAATATCCACATTTATATTAATATTTTATATTTGTAACAAACTTTTTCTGTCAACATAGTTTGGGTTCACAGGACATAATGAAAATTGTTATTCCTATAGAGAGATGCACATTTGTGGTTGTATAATAAATAATTTTCGTAGAAATAAATTTAAATTACCAAGTTTTAACCATGCTGGGAGTTAATAAATCTATTTACTAATTTCCACACTTAGTTTACCTTATTTTTATATCTTGTCTTTACCCACTTTCTTGTCAGTAAATAAAACAACCCATCTCTACACTACATACTTGTTGAGCTAACAATAATTTTAGATTGCAACTTGTAAAAAATTTTGTTGTTTTTATTTTATTTCAAACCCGAATAATTGCTAATGCTATTTTTAAATGCATTTTTTAAACATCATTTAATCAAAATTTTATGCAAACTTTTTTTAATTTATCCTTATTTTTAATTAATTGAGCAAGCTACATAAAAAATTTTGTCTTTGGCAATAAAATTCATTCATCAATTAATATTACAACTGTAGTTCTCTTGTTGTTGTTTTATATTTTTTGCAGGCATTTAATTGTTTTGTTTAAACTAAATTTTTATTCACTTGTTTTATTTTTTCAGATTTCTAACTGCCCCATGATGAGCCAGGTTTCTTCAAGATAACATAACCAATTTTTGTTGGTGAAACTAACCCAAAATTCTTCCTAGAGCACTAGGAGGCAATAAAAAAGAAACCAAGAGAAAAAGGATCTCTCAAGAAATGATAGTAACCACAAGGGATTACAGCTTAGTTTCACTAACAAAAATTGCTCAGTTGTTTATTGAATAGACCCAATAAGCCAAGGCAGGCAAAACAGTCTGTTGGGGCAAATAAAATTGATATTGAATTACATTTTGTGGTCTGCAATTTAATTAATTAATTTAACTGCTCTGACTTGACAACATTGTGCACTTTTCTGATAAACACTAACCAAAAATTTTGATAAACTTGTATATATAACACAAAAGTTTTCAATTTAGCTATTACAGTGCTCAATGATCGAAGTCAGAGAAAAATTTATTTATTTAAGTAAAACATTACACATGAAAATTTAAAACTCACCAAAAAAACAACTTATTAAGCAATTATCTGAAACTTCATTAAATTTTATTGTTTTATTGCAAATAGTTTAATTATGTTTCAAATAATTGGCTGATGAGCCATTTTATGGTGAAACTGGCTGTTGTGATTTACAAAATTATTTTGGGTAGTGCTTTACTTAAATATATATATATATATATATATATATAATACAAAATTTATTCAATCACTGTTTAAAAACCACAACAATCTGTTTCATTGTGTAGAATTGTCAGGTGGTTACTAAAAAATAAATATAGTCATTGCAATAAAAACAAATAATAAGTGTGCAATGAATAATATGTAGTTAAATTAACCAAATTATACAATTACTGTGATGTCATACAAGAAAAAAATAACTCAAAATATAGTAAATGCAAATACAAAGCTTTGCATTCATTTAAAAGTGAGAAGGCATTAAGTGAGTTGTAAGATATGATAGGAAAGATAATAATTGACAAAGCAATAAAAAAGGCAACGAGAAAAATTGTAAAAGGTGAAAAGTGAGTGAAAACATTGCAAAAAATAGTGGTAGATATAAGTGGATTAAATGAAGGACAAAAAAGTACACAAAAATGGGGGTGATTTAAACATACAAATTAGGTATTGGTAAGAAATTTATTTAATTTGAAATTATTTTTGTAGCGACATTTTCTGCTAAGTTTCAATCATTTGTTGAAGGTTGGAATCTGTTCAAGAAGTCACTGCAAACAATTTTTTTTTGGTGAAGTAACCTGAAATACCCCTTTCAGCACCAGGGTGAAATTAATAAGAAACCAAGTGAAAAGGATCTCACAAGAAGCAAAAGTAAACACAGAAGCATCCAGGTTAGTTTTATGAACAAAAATTGGTTACAGTGACTTCTTGAAGAGACCCAAGTGTTGTTGGTTGGTTTGCTAATAGTATTTTTTGGTTAAGCATAGATATGTTTTTTAAAAAATATTCAAAATTATTCTTTTCCATCTTCATATTGTCATTGATTTATTTCCTGATAAGTCAATTAGTGCTCTACAAGTTACATTTTTTTGTCTTTCATTTAATCAGCTTATATCTCCCACTATCGTTCGCAACGTTTCTATTCACTTTAAATTTTGGGTCTCTTAAAGAGGTCACCGTCAGCGATTTTTTTCGGTCAAACTAATCCAGAACCCCCCTTTCAACATTAGGATAAAAAAAAGAAGAAATCAAGAGAAAAAGGATCTTTTCAAGAAGCGATTGTAACAGCAGGGAGTTTCGGGTTACTTTTATGAACAAAAATCGCTTACGGTAACTTCTTGAACAACCCAAAAAAACTTAATAAAAGAGATATTAAAGAAAAACACAGAAGTATATACGTAAGATTTTTTGGTTTGTACGTAAAATATACCATTTTTCAACAAATGTTTTCGCAGATCTTCCGATTAAAATAATAATATTGTATTATCTAAGTTATTATACTGTAATTTTCGAATTAAACTTGCTTGGATCGATTTAAGTTTCCCGCCACTTTGGATACGAAGAGGATAGTAAAAAAACTGCAAGAAATGAAAGACTCTAATAAAAGAAGTTGCCAACTTAAATTTTAAAAAATTTATTACAAATTTAAATTTAAATTTATTTATTTGCAGCAACAAATAAAAATTCCAATAAAATACTTATTGAAACAGTATATTCAGCAGTGCTTTCACAGGAGACAGCAAAAAACCATACGGTTATTAAGTCAACTGCCACCTTAGATTTGGTGATAGCTTATAGGCTATTCAAAGATTAAACAAACAATAAGTACTGAAGACGAACAAGAAAGTAAAAAGAAGCAAAAAAAGCAGCAGCACAAAAAAAGCACAACAATGAGAAAAAAGGTCCACATTATGTATCAAGCAAGTAATTTTTGCATTTTTTTTTTTGAACGAAAAAGGTGAAAGATTTTGTAGTTTATGTGGTATTCGAAGCCATATGGTTTGTCCATTTATTTTCATTTGGCATTTTCCCAACTCAGTACAAGATCTATTTATAAAATAATTGTTTTGAACTGATTGACGTGTTTCATAATTATGAGCTTGTGATATTTGTTGATAATTGTTAAGTAAAGTTGAATTTCTATTTAAACGAATTTGTGCATGTATTTGCTTATCTCTAGTTTGTATGTATTATTTATATTTAATAAACTTTATTTTTGAAAAAGTGATTGTGTGGGAGCATTGTGTTTACTGAAAGTCATTGAACGAATAATGCATTTTTGAAGTTTCATCATTGGATCTAAAGCTGTTTTTGGTGCCCCATTCCAACTGGTGATGCAATATTGAAGATGCGAATATATATTAAGCTGTAATAAACATAGATATTCTACATATATAACTCCTTGTCAAATCTAAACCATTGCCGTACCGTACGGAGTTATATAGGATATCTATGGCAATAAACGATAGTAGAGTTTTAGTATCAACAAAATGTTTAATATTTGCAATTGCCCAGGATCCCTTTGCGTTTTTCAGCGAGTCTGGAGGATAAACATAGAGATAAAATGAAATAAATAGCTGGATTTTTGTATTGCTCATCGCAAACGGAGAAGTGAATTTTTGGAACTGTAGGTGCGTGAAAAGTAAAATTTTTATTGTTAAAGCTTTTTTAAAACGCTTTTATGTTGGTGCATCAACAAATTGTACGTATTTGATGCTCAATATAGTAGATAATTTAATTTTTTTCTTCAAATTTTTAATTTAATTATTGCTGGGAAGCAAGGGGAAATAAACCTGAGAAGAGGCGGAAAAGACAATTGCTTTCCCTGCCTGCAATATATCTAAAACACGGGGGCATGAAGGAATAGATTGAGCTCTTTGCAATTTTGTTATGCTTTTCTCTAAAATTATATATTGACAAAAATTAAATAAGCCAAAGGGAAAACAATTTGCAGGTCGAGTAAAAAAAACAGCGCGGCTGAATTTTGCAAGAAAAAACTTTTTTGCTTTTTACTACGTTTCCAGTAAACATTTTCAAATAGGGGAGAGTGGGGCCTGGCTGGATACTGGGTACAGTTGGACATTGTAATTTGAAAAAAAAGTTGGAAACTCTGAAACTTCAAACTGCAGACATAAATATATTTCACCACAGAGCATTCACTCGTGTTAGTTTGAAAAAACTAATTATTGAAAAATAAATGAGGTAGATGAATTTTGCTTTTGAGAGTAGGTAAGTAATTTTGGAAAGGGTATATTTAAACCTGTTTTTACCTTAGCTTTAATTTAAATTCTTCTCACTCTTGATACATTTTAGAACTTGATTTATTTGCTATTTTATACCGGTACCATAAAATAATTTGAGGTAACTTTAAAGTTTTTGCCACCATCTTGAAAAATAAAAAAAAATTCTGGTTAGGGCACAATCGGACATTTTTTCGGGGGAACAGCCAGACACTGTCCGACTATGCCCTTTGATGATTATATAGATCTATTTTGCACAATAGCCTATTTCGTTTGATTTATCAACAACTAGTAATTAGGCTTAACATTATAACTATTTTTATTAAAAGTTTAAAACTACAATTTTTGAGTTACATATGAACCATAAATTGGTAAAAAAATTTTCTTAGTTTTGATAATATTTATTATTATAAAAATTATGGTAAGAAATAGACAAAGGAAGTCTACCATTGGTACGTTTACCAAAAAAAAGCTATGACTCCAACCAATATCATAGCTGAGTTTAAAAAGATTGGCATTACCCTTTAATGAACACATTTTTGATGAATGCGATTTTTTACTCAGTCTGGTCACTGATCAACCTAATGATGCATCAACAAGCATCAGACATTTGGAAGAAAACAAAAGCTTCCACAATGTTGATTTTCAGCGAAAAGATTTAGGGTCGCTTAATGACGTTGAGATCCAAAATCTGGAAACATTCCAAAATAATTTTTATCTCCAGAACAAGTAATTGGTTATCCCAAAGCTACCAGAAGAAAAAAAGACACCACAGAAGAAAAAAGGTTGTAGAATGATTTTAACTGACACACCCCAAAAAGAGCTTTTAAAAAGTTGTAAAAAAGTTCAGAAAGCACCAAAACGGGGAAAGCTAAAAACACTATTTATTATTTATTCATTTTTATCTCTATATTTATCCTCCTGACTCACAGGAAAGCGACGGAGGCGCTAATACATAGGGTAGGCAATTACCCCGACCTGCTTCCGGAGATACCAATATATTGCTGTCCGCTTGTACTTTAATAGAGATATGATTGGAATTTAGAACTGCTTGCCAGAACCGCCAAGCAGGGGAATGTGCCGTAAAGTGTCTTTCCCAAGGACACAACAGAATGGCGCAAGCGGATTTTGAACCGAGACCGTGTTGATCATCAGTCCGGTGCTTTAACCACTCGACCACGCTGCCGACAACACTAAAAAACATCTGTATAACAACAAAAGTTCAAACATTGATGAGATACAGATTGTCAGATCGTTCATTTGACAACTTTTCAGACCCTTGTGATGTTGAAAAAAATCTTCTTGTCCCAGGCTGCACTAATGAGCCTGCATTAGGTGACTATGTGTGCTAGTTGAGTTTGAAACATTTCCCAGAAAATATTATGTTGGTCGGATCACCAAAAACAAGGATTTTGAAGGCGATTATGAAATCTCTTGCATGCGGAAGAAACGCAATGCTACAGAGTTTTTTTCCTGAGGTCGCTGATTTGGCTTCAGTAAAGGAAAAAGACATTAGGGCTGTGTTGCCTGCACCAATGAAATGTAGATCGACTAGTCGTCAAAGATCTTCATTGAAATTCGATTATGACAAATCCAGATCTATTTTAATGCATAGACATGCTTTTGCATTTTTCTTTTCGGCGCACTTTTTCGTTATCTGCTGCTGCAGTAAGCTTTTTGGTTGCTTTTTATATTTTCTGGAGATTGCAAGCACAAACTACACTGGAATATTTTGTAATTTTGCTTATTTTAATTATTTTTTTTCCTTGTCCGATAGTGCCCTATGCTTAATCCGATTGTGCCCCATAGGCCTACATTGGGCACAGTTGGACAGAAAAATCATTTTTTTAAATGTACTCGTAAATTTTTTTGTGAGTTTAAATCTGTGAAAATACACTTGCATAGGATAGATTTTTTTGTATAAATTATACCGAAAACATTTGGTCAGGATATAACTTGTAAAAAAAGCTCTACAGCAAAAAAATGTAATTTCTGTCCGACTGCACCCCACTCACCCCTACTCTAAAGTTTGTATATGTTGAGAGTGCCTTTTTCACCAAAAAAGTGCTTTTTTGACTAAAATTAGTCACATTCGCAAAAAAATTTTGGGTTTCCTGCTGAGAGGTAAAATCAGGGCCAACAATTTTAAAAACAGAGCAGTCTTTTTATTAAGAGGCAACTTTTTCTGGCGTTATCGCGTCATTTTTTTGTGTCCTTGGGAAAGACACACTACGACACTTTCTTTTGCTTGACAGAATTAAAACAAAGTTTCGATTTGTAATATCTTTACATAAACATTAAAAAAACAAATAAAAATTTTTAATCGGGCAGTAATATCTTAGAATCTCCGATGGCAGGTCTAAGTATAACGTCTCCGACGTTCTCTTAAGAGTTAAAAGAAGACACATAAAGGTGTCTATTCTTTTAACTCTTAAGAGAACGTTAAAAGAATAGGCTACACATAAAGATCGCGCGAAAAGTTTTAAAAATGAAAAAGAAATAGGCCTGAGTTTTTCTACGTAAAATTTAATGAGGTAAAACTTAGAGAAAATTTGACTTCATTTCAAGTTTTGACTTTATTTTGACAATTCCGGTTTTGACAATCCTCTCGAGCATTTGTATTACAACACTGATTTTGAATGTAGCTTTGTGCTTTCTGCTTATAAAGTGTGCCATTGGTTGTATGAAAAAAAATGTATTTTTTAAATCGGTTAAAATATAATTGCTTTTGTTGTGTTAATTTTTATTTTTGATGTCGTGTAGTTTATACGTATATCGTTTCACTAAAAAGATGTAGGCCTATTACAGTAAAAGGTTTTTTCATGTATTTAAAAACAGTAATTTGCAGTTTCGATTATTTCAATGTGTCAAAGGTTTTATAAACTGCGATCCACCATAAAGCTCTGCTCACAGCTCATAGTATTTTTGTATCGAGAAATTAGACAAATGGCTTTTAAAGATGTTAATTCAATTCTTCTTTAAAAATTCTAATTTAAAATCAAATTACTCGGCCCAAAGAATTTTCACCTGAATTTTTTCAGAATAACAATATATAGAATTTTAACTTTAATCAGAAGTTGTTTTTACCAGCTCACCTTGAAAACCAGTTGTCAAAATCACATTTTTAAAAATTTGCTAAACCCGAAAATACCAAAAAAAAGCTGCAATCACCAGTCTTTTAAATCAAGTAAATGGACAAATTGCATTTGGACGAAAATCTAGAACTGTGAAAAGTGAATTTTCAAATTAAATTTAGTTTATGGTGACACATACAGTATATAGACTGGATTTAGTGTTCTAATGGTTTCTATTGGACATGAAGCAGTTGCTAATATAAAAATGTATTCTTTTTATAATTAGTGTTTGCAATTTTTTTAGTTTTATAAACCATTATTTTGTTGCAATTGCACAAAATGACTAATATTTTACTCATTAATACAACTAATTTCAAATAGCCTACCAGTAGTGTTTTTATCAATTAAAAAATTTAAATTTAAAACAGAATTTCTTTTTTTGTTAAGCATATTTTCAGCTGTAAAGTTGTTGCTGCTAAATAACAATTTGACTATTAATAATTCACATTACACAGTTGGTGTGCAATATTTAAAAACTGAATAGATTCTATGCATTTGCACTTGCGCGATTCTGTTGTGTTCTTGGGAAAGACACTTTACGGCAATTTCCCCTGCTTGGTGGTCTTGACAAGCAGTTCTAAATTACAGTAATATCTCTACTAAATTACTAGCGGACAGCAATATCTTGGCATCTCCAGAATCAAGTCGGGGTAAATTGCTTACCCTATGTATAGCGCCTCCGTCGCTTTCCTGCGAGTCAGGAGGATAAATATAGAGATAAAAAAAAAAATTATTGTGTCAAATTTAAGTGTTTTGTCAATGTTACCTATGTGCCATATTATGTAACAAACATTTCTTGTATATGCTTAAAACTCCAAACTTTTGAGTTTCTTCTGGTTCATGAAACCATGTTAAGTGCCACAAACTAAAACTACACACAGCATTTTCAAAAAGGGGGGCCCGAGGCGACTGCCTCACTTAATATCCACCACTGTGCTAAAATAATCTGAATATCTATCCTTTGTGACGTATCCAAAAATGTAGTTTAGGATATTTAGTAGAGAATGTAGTTCCAGTCCTAGGTCGTAGGCCTATATGAATGATAACATGCAAGAATGATCAAAATTTATCCGATCGAGCCTCTTCCGAAAGGCTACTCCGTTCACTCGCCCAGGTAGTCCCGACTTTTCTGGGGTTACTTGTTGACCTAGGCAACCAAGCCGTTTATTAAAACTGTCAGGTACAGTAGGCAGCATTGCATCAGATTTTATCGATTTGAAAATTAATCTATACTCCCGCATAAAATCAAACCTGAATTTTGTGCTTAAATAATCTAGGCCAGGGGTGGCCAACCTTTTTTCCTCAACCGCCAATTTTATTCAAGTCCAGTTCATATGCGCCACACAAACGAAAGACTTCAAAATTTCATAGTGAAACCAAGCTGTTCTACTTTTCCTACTTAAACTAAGCTGATCTCTAAAAAAAAAAAAGTCATCGCAGGGTGCAATCCGCCACAGGTGATATAGCTAGACATAAGTTGTGGAACATTTTCCATTTTGAAATATTTTCCCCAACTGCAATGCACCACCACTGACCGTCCAATGCGCCGCAGGTTGGCCACCCCTGATCTAGGCCAAGACTTTTTTATTCGGCCTACATATACAGCTCTTTAGAGAAGGGGCGCCATTTGTCTAAAGCAGGGGTTTTCAACCTGTGAGCCACAGAGCATAAATTGAAACGAAAGCAATATGTATAATTAGGCTTACGATCCGTCCCGTTTTTTAGGCATTTTCCCAGAGTCCTGTCTGGTCATTTTTTTTTTTAGAGAACACTATTGATTTTCGGACGGGAATTAAATTATATTGACCGAAGTGGGTCGTTACGTTACATTGAGTTGAAAAATGGGCCACGGTATAAAAAAAGGTTGAAAACCACTGGCATAGACAAATGGAGTCTTCTTTCTTTCTCTCATTGCAAATGCGGCGCCGTTGCACAAACCGGAGATAGCGTTGTATCAGAGTGTCACATGCATTGCGCATTACAAGGAGCACGTGGTCGGACAGTTTTGGATAAAAAAAATAAAGAGTGTGGCCTGGTACATTGCTAAAACCATTTAATCCAGGAAATACAATAGTTCTTAGGCATTTTCCCGGCGTCCTGTCTGGTCAACCATGTGAAGACCTTTTTTTTTTTTTAGATAACACTATGATTTTGGGACGGGAATTAAATTTTGTTGACCGAAGTGGGTCGTTAAGTTACCTTGGGTTAAAAATGGACCACGGTACGAAAAAGGTTGAAAACCACTGGTCTAAGGATTGGCAACGGCAATTTTACGAAAGCGCTAAAAATCTTTCTGAAGCGGCGCAGCAAAGTTCTGTGATTTCCAAATTTGTTCACTTAAATTTGTGGCGCTCTCTATGAAATTTCGTCGCTCTAGGAGAAATGTCGACGATTCAAAAAATTAATCCTTACGAAATGTATTGGATAAAATTTTTATATTTTTGAGGTGCGTTATGCCTGGTAAGAAATGGCTTATATTTGTCTGTAATAAATGCAACAGGGTAATAAATTCAATCACCAAAAAAAAAAAAAAAGATGTTTTGTCAAGACAGAAAGCGGCACAGAGCGTCAATGCAAATTCGCGCACTTTTAAATCACATAAGAAATCTTTACCACAATGATTCAATGGTTTGCAGCGCCTTTATAAACCTGATCTTTAAATCGTTATCGCTTTGATCTTAATCCTGTTCTGATCTATGTTGCGCTTTAGGCACTATGAAAATTTTCTCTGCTGGTAAGGCGACATTATAAAACAGTGTGGTCCAACTACGGGCCCGCGGAACAATTTTGCACAAGTCTTGTCGATCAAGTGAAGACTTTTTTTTTTTTTTGGAGAACGCTATGATTTTGGGACGAAAATAGGTATTTAGCCGGCTGAGGCCCGCAAACTCGAATAATTTTGAAAAGTGGCCCACAAGAGTGCAGAAGTTGGACCATCCTGTTATAAAACTTTGACACATGGCTATTGTACTGTATTGTTAGCAATTTCAAAATTAGAATAGTAACTTTAATTCTGCAATAAATTTGTTGATAAAATCTTTACGCAAATTATTTACAAATAATTTTACTAAATTTAATAAATTATTTAAAAAATCGCTTTAGGAATACGGTTTAAGTACGGTACTAAAAAGCACCCGTTACGCAACATGACATCTTGCTTTTTCACAAATTGTAAAACCATCGCCGCCATAAGGTTGTTCAATTAAACTCGGCGGGTTACCGCACATCGGGCAAGATTGATTTCTGACGGAAGATGACCGCATCCACATAATGAGGTTGTGTCTTTCGGAATCGTCGCCAGATATTGGCATAGCCCCGTGCATGTGTTGTCCTCTATGTAAAATCCCATATCCTTTTTTGTGCTCAACTTTTTTCATGTTAATGTTAAATGAAGACTCCTGTATGCAACAAAGCAACATGTAGCATACCTGCGGCAAAGTACTTTTACATAAATTAGATTGTAGTTAAGTTTTAAAATTTTCATCAATTTAAAAGGATCAATATTTTAAGCGGATTTGAAATCAATTTTTTTACAAAAGCAAAACAACAAAACATATAAAACTTACATATTTACATATCAATGTTAATGTGAATATAGCCGACAATACAACTATTTATGATTTTTGTTTCTAGACGCGTTCATTTTTTACAGCATTTTCTTTAAATCTCGGTGATGATGGTGAGTTATCAGATTATTGCAATGAGAGACCGTGGATCAACAAAGTGGGGTTTCAGAAGTCAGACAACACATCAGGGCTTTGGAACAAGAAAAGTTAAAAGCTTAGAGTACTACCTTTTTGCCGCAAATTTATTGTTCACGTCATTGTTACGTTCAACAGTCTCATTGTTCACGAAACATGTCATATCAGCAGCGTGGCTGAGTGAATAGAAGCGCCGTTTGGACAGGGAGCGTGATCGACATAGTTTTGGTTGAACCCCCATAGGGCCTATACTGTCATGTTGTAGTGTACGTGGGAAAAACACTTTACGCTATTTTCGCTACTTGGCAGTCTGAGCAAGGTATAAATTTTAGTTTTATCACAACACAACTAAAAAATTCAAATTTGGCAGCAATATTTTACCATCTCCAAAAGAAGGTTGGGTTATCACTGGACGGTTGATCTAAGTTTAACGCCTTCGAGTTTGGAGGATAAACATATAATTCGATGGTAATAATTCGAAGAAATTAAAATTTAAAACGATAGGATTAAGCGAAATCTAACTAAATTAAAACAAACGTAGACATAACGAATCTTTCAATTCCAACAATTATGCAAAAAACATGGAGGTAACGTTTAAATTTTTTTAAACTTTCGATATGTCTTTAGATTACGAAAACCTAATGCATAGAGAATACAGAAACAATAAAAACAAAAAGTAAAGCAATAAAACTAAAATATTTTCGGTTAAATTTTTCCGACGTAAAGAGCATGAATTCTGATGCGGAAACATGTTCCTAGAAAACTTTAAAATATCAGGTTTAAAAAATCTCGGTGATAAACTAATTTTTTATTTTGTTTAATTACTGATTTATGTATCTACCCGCATCTTTGCAGTTTTACACATTCAGAATAAAAATATTTTTGGATTGATGTCAGAACGATTCTATTACAATCCTAAAACTTTTTTGTGTTATGTATGCTTCTGGGAAGTGAGAAACTCTGTTTTTAAAAATAATACTGGCAATTACAAGAACAGTGTAAGCTTAAATATATTTAATGCTAAAATTTGATAATTGGGTTTCTTGATTAAAATAATTTGAACAGGAAGTAATAAAATTTGCACGACTTCTTTTAAAAGCCAAGCAAATTATTAAAATTTTTAGATAGTCTATTCCTTTTTGGCTCAAAGAGAAATTGAAAGAGCAAACAAAGATGAAAATCATTTATAAAATCCAAAGCAATAATCATTTTTGTTCTCCACTTTCAGACGGCAATACTTTTATCAAAACTTCCAAAAAAACGTAGGTTAAGATTAAAAAAAAGAATCGCATTTTGAGAATTCTTAATAAACAATTATACTTTCGATGATGTAGATGAAAAAAAGCAATCACAAGAGTTGCATTCATCTTTTTAAATTTTTTTGTATCATAGTACGTAATTTTTGTGTCATAAAAGCAGCCGTCATTAAAGATTTTTTTTCATTATCACGCAAGCGAGTTTGGATTTAACTAAACAGGGATGTCCAACCTTTTTTCATAATGGGCCAAATTATAGTCAGCGGGCCGCAAAAAGATCTCCGCTTTGAATCTGACTCTGGTTTCTCGATTTTCGTCTTAAAAACTTAAGTGATCTCAAAAAAAGGTTTTCATTTTGTATCTGACTCTGGGTTCTTGATTTTCGTCTTAAAAACTTAAGTGATCTCAAAAAAAGGTTTTCATTTTGTATCTGACTCTGGTTTCTTGATTTTCGTCTTAAAAACTTAAGTGATCTCAAAAAAAGGTTTTCATTTTGTATCTGACTCTGGTTTCTTGATTTTCGTCTTAAAAACTTAAGTGATCTCAAAAAAAGGTTTTCATTTTGTATCTGACTCTGGTTTCTTGATTTTCGTCTTAAAAACTTAAGTGATCTCAAAAAAAGGTTTTCATTTTGTATCTGACTCTGGTTTCTTGATTTTCGTCTTAAAAACTTAAGTGATCTCAAAAAAAGGTTTTCATTTTGTATCTGACTCTGGTTTCTTGATTTTCGTCTTAAAAACTTAAGTGATCTCAAAAAAAGGTTTTCATTTTGTATCTGACTCTGGGTTCTTGATTTTCGTCTTAAAAACTTAAGTGATCTCAAAAAAAGGTTTTCATTTTGTATCTGACTCTGGTTTCTTGATTTTCGTCTTAAAAACTTAAGTGATCTCAAAAAAAGGTTTTCATTTTGTATCTGACTCTGGTTTCTTGATTTTCGTCTTAAAAACTTAAGTGATCTCAAAAAAAGGTTTTCATTTTGTATCTGACTCTGGTTTCTTGATTTTCGTCTTAAAAACTTAAGTGATCTCAAAAAAAGGTTTTCATTTTGTATCTGACTCTGGTTTCTTGATTTTCGTCTTAAAAACTTAAGTGATCTCAAAAAAAGGTTTTCATTTTGTATCTGACTCTGGTTTCTTGATTTTCGTCTTAAAAACTTAAGTGATCTCAAAAAAAGGTTTTCATTTTGTATCTGACTCTGGTTTCTTGATTTTCGTCTTAAAAACTTAAGTGATCTCAAAAAAAGGTTTTCATTTTGTATCTGACTCTGGGTTCTTGATTTTCGTCTTAAAAACTTAAGTGATCTCAAAAAAAGGTTTTCATTTTGTATCTGACTCTGGTTTCTTGATTTTCGTCTTAAAAACTTAAGTGATCTCAAAAAAAGGTTTTCATTTTGTATCTGACTCTGGGTTCTTGATTTTCGTCTTAAAAACTTAAGTGATCTCAAAAAAAGGTTTTCATTTTGTATCTGACTCTGGGTTCTTGATTTTCGTCTTAAAAACTTAAGTGATCTCAAAAAAAGGTTTTCATTTTGTATCTGACTCTGGGTTCTCGATTTTCGTCTCAACAATGTAGTGATCTCTAAAGAAAAGTCTTCACCAGGGATGCGGCTTGTCAAAATTTTGAATGAAGTCCGAGTCTCGAGTCCGGGCTAAAATGATGACTCCGAGTTCCGAGTCCGCATCCCTGTCTAATATTAAGATTTGTCACTTTGACTTTTATGGAAGAAGCCGGCCAAGAACTGACATAAGTTGAAAAAAATCTACAATAACTGGCAATATTTTTCATCTTTACAAGTATTGAACACCAAAAGTGCCCGAAAGCCATTACCCTGAAATTTTCAAAAAAGTATAGCCTACTGGTGTGCAGATACAGAAGCATTGGGTCAGATTGCCCCTACAATTATAAGAACTCAATCAAAATATCAGATCGGTTAAAGGTGATTGCTATTATTTTGGTTATGGTCTGCACCTTAAATTTAGGACAAAAGTAGCAATCATGGACTCGATTAAAACGGATGACCTTTTTTCAGTTTTCACCTAAAATTCAAGACGAAAATAGAGATTTTTGACACTGATTGAAAGCGATGACCTTTTTTTTTTAGTCTTCACCTAAAATTTGGGACCGAAAATGGAGATTTTGTACACTGGAAAGTGATGATATTTTTTTAGCCATTGCTAGATTTTCGCACTGTAGACGGTAGCGATATTAAATGGCAACTCTGCAAAACCTTTTTTTTTTTTTAAATAAGGTGAGCCTTTTTTTAAATTTTGCTCCTCCTGACAAAATTGCTTTCAATGCCCATGTTTGAATAGTTGGTATTAAAAAAAAAGTGACAACCTTGAGCGCAACATAGTAAGAAACATTTATAAAATTCAGAAGAGTGAAAAGGAATAATATGAAGGAAATTATATTTTAACTTCTCTTTCATTTTTTATTCAAGGTTTAGCTTTTTTTTAATAAGTGTTGATAACAATAATCTGCGAAACCTTCAAAACGTCGACCTTGCATGAAATCTATACGTCGGACTCCCCGGACTTGCTGCTTTTTTGTCGAGTCCAAGTTTGAGTCCAGCTATATTGCACCGAATTGACCGGTCCCGAGTCCGAGTCCGCATCCCTGGTCTTCACTTTGAATCTGACTCTGGTTTCTCATTTTCGTCTCAAAAATGTAGTAATCTTTAAAAAAAGGTCTTCACTGTAAATCTTACTCTGGTTTCTCGACTTTCGTTAAAAAAGTAAGCTTGCTGAGCACAGTTTTGAGAAACCTGAGATACAGCTATGAAAATATAACTAAAAAATTTGAGTAAGCAGTGGGTCACATAAAAACATTAAGTGAGTTGTACGTTGGACATTCTTAAATTAACAAATACATAAATATAAATTACCTTATTCATTCCACCAAAATATAATTCTCCCTCTTCAAAGTTCTTGCCCAAGCAAACATTTAAAGAAATTTCTGCATTGTCAAAGTGATAAGAAAGAGCTAGATCGTGCTGTTGTTGGTAACACACAGTGAATACCTTGTGAGAATCTAAGCCATTGCCATACCAATCAGGAAACAGCAACTTAGCTATTGGTGACAAGTAATTACAGCGGAAATTATCAAAAAACAACTCATCAAAACCAAGCTCATTGAGTAGCACCTAAAAAAATAATAAAGTATCAAAATAATACAATACTACACACAATAATAACAACAGAATAATTGCTAACTTTTTACTAAATGTAGCATTTAACTAATTGCTCTACTGTATACTGACAAGCTAGTATCTTCTGTTAAATTTTGTTTCATCTAAAATGCATATATACATATCAAATTTGTTTAAGCTTTAGAAATTCTACAAGGTCGATTTAAATTTTGTTTAAGATCTTAACCCAAAACTTCTTCAGCCTAAAAATTATTTAATCAATACAAAAATCAATACCAAAGCAAAATGAATGACAAGACTAAACACAACAATAAGCTATTACATTCATCATTATACGTAGGCTGACAATAAAGTAACGAGATTATTTCTCTTTCGCAATAAAAAACAATTAATTGGTATAAAATTCTAATTGTTCGGATTTGTTACATCCTGTCCTTACACTAATCACGTTCAACCGTTTTGGATTTTGAAACTTCCATAATGTATAAATGACTGTCTACGAGTAGGTTGATGAATTGTGTTCACTGTTGTCACTAATCGTATTTTTATGGTTCAAATTCGAACTTTTCAATTTTAAAAACGAGTGAAGACAAAGATACAATTTGAAATTTATGGTGATGTTCGGTGAGAGTCCAACCGAAAATCTGGAAAACAAGTTTATGAAGGAAGTACAATGTCTCGATTACGAGTGCTTGAGTGGCACAAGCGGTTTGCGCGTGGGTTGTGGAGGGTGAATTGGGATTAGGACGGCCATTATCAACTCGAACGGATGAAAACATTGGAGTAAAAGCGTTGGTGAGGAGTGCTCGCAAGCTGACTGTAAGAGAGGAGTTCTCATAAATAACAACAGAATTTCTAATAAACTCTTTATAAACAGAGATTCAGAGCGGAAGATCTTGACTCAAGATTTGGGAATGAGGAAAGCGTATGCCAAGATGGTTCCAAAGCTTTTGTCTGACGACCGAAAGTACTGTGTCACTGGTTGTCGTGACTTGTTGGCGAAGATTACCGACGATCCTGAGTTCCTCGGCTGAGTCATCGCAGGAGACGAGACATGGGTCTTTCAGTGCAGTAGACTGAACAAATTGTGTCTTGTGTAATTAATTTTGTGCATTCCTGTATCGCCTCTAATTTAAATGTGTGCTGCGCGCTTTTTGCTTTTCGAGTTAAGGTGCGTTTACAGCCGCTTACAGTACTTTTTTCTTTCAGCGCGATCTTGATTTGTTTTATTGACGCTCAAATCCACTCATTCTTTCATAAAAAAAGGATTGCACATATTGACCCCCAAATTCACTTGCCCAATCAGAGTTTTAGGTTTTAAATCTTAATCAGAAACCGTCAGATTGCTATGGGATCATTTGAGTTGATGTTAAAAAAGAGAGAAATAAATAAAGCTTATTAAACTAAACAAGTAACATACTCCATAATGATTCATTGTATTTGGTCTTCCTTTAGGTAAGTCACTTTTTTGAAAGTGTTCAAGTTCCTCAATAAATTCATCACAAAATTCGTGAGTAAATACTGGAAAGCGATAAACATGCTTACAACTGGTATCTTCTAGCTTCTTTAAAAGTACATCTTTGTTTGCAGTAGGGAATTTAGAATAATCAACAATTGAAAGAAACTTTTCATCAAAATGTGACCTCTGTAAAGCAATCATATGCATATTTATTGTTTTACAAGACAAAAAAATCTCTCTAAAATTTTAACTCATTTGGTAGAAAATACTTTACCTAAAACATCAAAATATTAGATCACAATTTTTGACTAATTTGTTAAGCACTTTTTAATCATAAGTAACAAGGATTTGGGCTAAATCATAGAGCAACTATAAATTATACAATGAGAGTGTAAAACATATTTATTACACGACAAGGCCCTGTTTCACCCTTATGGGGCTCATCAGGTGCAAGCAAATACATCTCACAAATCAAAGTATACTTTGATTTGTGAGATGTATTTGCTTGCACCTGATGAGCCCCATAAGGGCGAAACAGGGCCTTGTCGTGTAATAAATATGTTTTACACTCTCATTGTATAATTTATAGTTGCTCTATGATTAAGCACTTTTTCTTAAAAAAAACCATCAATAAAAATACATTCAGATATTATGAAAAGAATTAAGTTATAGTTAGATGCTTCCATGGTTGTTTTGCAAGTGATGCATTGCCACTAATACATTTGCATAACAGGTTGCAAGAAATGAAAGATCAGGAAATTGTTACATTTTCAAGTTCTTTGTTTTCTTTTTAGTTTACCATTAAAAAATTATTTGCAAAAACTAAACAACCAATATTTTGAGGTATGTGCTAAACAGTAATGTTCTTATACGTATCTATTTTTATAAAGTCAACATTTTTAAGAATTAGAAATTATACTAATACAATTTCTAAAATTTTAAATCTAATTAAATTTGTTACAAAATAGAAAATAGATTAATAATCAACTTTACATAAAAGTTATCAGATTAACAGTAAAAATCTAATTAAAATTTCATGAGAGTACAATAATAGAATAAAAAAATTTCATGAGACATGTAGAAATAAAGATTGTGAATAAGGAAGCAGCAACTAAACGAAGTACGTTATTACATGCACAATGTCAGTTGTGCATGTAGTAGCGTATTTCGTTTAGTTGCTGCTTTCTTATTCACAATCTTTATTTCTACATGCACTGTGATTAATTCCAAGTTGATTGTGAGTAAAAATGAAAAAAAAAAAAAAAAAAAGAAAATAAATAAAAAATGAGACATACTGACGTATATCATTTTTAAATCAATAGAGCTTGTGATTATTACCAATGAAAATAAAATTGCAACAAACTAAAACGATCAAGTTCTACTTAATTGAATATAGTACAAAAACACACTTGAATGGTATAAAGATGAGGATGCAATGCAGAATATTTTTGTTTGATCAATGATTTTCGTTTTAAACTTTCCACACCTAGATTGCTGCGACGATTTCTTTCAGCTGTAAGCACAGCAAGAACATTATTTAGGTCAGCATTTGTAGCATGTTTTTGCAGAAGTAACTAAAAAAAAAACTTTTAAAGCATAAAATGCAGATTTTATAAAATTTATTAATAATTTTTAATGGAGTAAATTTGTAATTATTAAATTTTCAATTTATTTAATGTTTTTTGTGCATGGTGGTAAAATAAAATTCAATAATATATATACAATTTAATAAATTTGGAAAAATAATCAATGTGTTTTTGCAGAGTGTTTGCTGAAAGTCAGAGCATATATAGATATGTATACAATTATATTAATTGTAAGCTAACGATTTTTCAGTGCAATTTAAGGGTTTTTGTCAGGGCTGCAAAAAAACTCAACCCACCTTGTTTTTCTAAGGGGGGGGGAGTGGGATACTTTTCTGTAATCACCCTACCACCTATTGCTTCCTGTTATTTTCAAAACATTTCTCTTGGTTTCTTCTTTATTTCACCCTGGTGTTGAAAAGAGTATTTCGGGTTAGTTTCACTGAAAAAAATTGCTTATGATGATTTCTTAAAGAGACCCCAAAAGTCTTGGGTTTTCATTCACTATTTGCTGATGGTGGGACAATAACAGGAAAGTACTGGGAGGGGTATTGGTTTTTTGAGTTTTATTGGGTCTGAAACAGCAGAGAAGGTGGTGGCAGTATATCAGTTTTAAACACTGAATCCTGTTCATTTAATGAATATTAAAGCCTGTACTACAGTAGATCTGATTAATAGAAGCTGCTTGTTAAAGCAGGTTTTGCTAATGGTGCTCTCTTGAGCAGATTCTACTGTACTGCTCACTTTTTGGTTCTTGTCTGACTTATCAGGTCCATTTTTGTTTTTTTTATTTCTTTAGTTCTGAGTCACTGTCATGTTTGTTGTGTTTCCCTGCATCACAAAGTAGTTACAGAAGGGTATCAAAATGATTTCTAGAATGTTGGCAAGTTATAATAATCTTTTTCACACTGACTGTATTTGCTTATTTCCAGAACAAAATAAAGCAATGATTAAAACATGTTGTTTTTGAGAGAACTAAGTCTTGTAATTACCTCAAGAGTGCAAGACTCATTACATGGAGTCTAGTGACCTTGCAAGTGAGCATAGTGTCAATTTTGCATTTTACAAACTTCACATATACAGTGTCAGCAAAAAGTTTAGGACCAGTACAAAAAAATTTTAAAAATCCAAAATATAATAATTCAGCAAAAAGCACTTCCTTTCTCAAAGATAGATGAGTTAATGCAATTTAAAACAATTGTTGTAAACCAAAGAAACTTTATGATACTTTTTAATTCTGTATCTGGCACTATTTTTTTAGCAGACTAAAATTATTGGCGAAACATTTAGAATCAATTAAGAGAAATGGTTCTAAATTTTTTGCTAACACTGTATAATGGATAATTATTGTTGGTTATGACTTTTTTGTTCATGCAATATCTACTGTATTGAAAAAAAACAAAAACAATAAAACCCATTAGCAAGTGGGTTTCAGTGTTTTTTTTTTTTTGGTGTTTTTGGGTGGGTATTTTAATTGCCAGCCCTAGTTCTTGTTCACTATTTGCAAAGTTTAATTGATTGCTTTTTAAATTTTTGGAAATCCCCAAAGCCTTCAAGGTTAGTAACGGTGAATATTGAACAAGACCTAATTTAAGTAGCTTAATTATGTCAAGCCTTGATATATCTTATAGCCAACATATACAAACCACCAGAAATTTGTAAAAGGTGATTATCTTTGAAGATGCAAAACATTATACTTTTCTTACTATTGCTATGAAAAAAATGAACAAAAATCTACCTTTATTAATACAATAACAATACTTTTTTCAAAATTAGATTGTAGTGGCTATAATTGTTAATGAATTAAATATTAGTTGTGGCTAGATGTCCAGTACTGAAATTAAAATTTTTTAAAATTAAAGGTTCATTAATGGCTTTTTTTACTCAATTGTCATATCAGTATTTTTACATGGTGTCTTGTGGATTAGTGTGGTGCAACAAGTAAAACATTGGTTTCTCTTTTATTCCTTCCTTGTGTTGTAATGTAAAGGGATTCTGGGTTAGTTTCACCAAAAAAAATTCTTACAGTGACTTCTTGAAAAGACTCCAAACTTTATGGTTATTAATAAATATCTCACAAATCTGTTAGTGCCAGCTTTAGTTTAAATTTAAATGATATAGGCTCTTAAACAAGTTGAAACTATTAAATATCTTGCAATTTTGATTGATGAAACTTTAACATAGTCATCCCGCATTATACAATTACCTTACAGCTCTCTAGATATGCTGGCCTTTTTTACGAATTGCATTGTTATATTGCTCTTGAAACCCTTTGTATGTAATATTACACCTTGGTTTACAACAAGATACAATATGGAATTATTGCTTGGGCAATAGCTAATAAAACATATCTAGGACTTGTTAAAGTTAAATTAAAAAAATTTTAAGAATTCTTTTATCTTGTAGTAAATTTATCCTGATATCAACTCTTTACAAAATACTTAATACAATGAAAACAATGTTCCACCAGCGCAACTGCAAAAGACACCGCTAAACCGCAAGGGTATACTGGCGGCGGTTCCGATATGCTAACCACATTGAGTTAGCTAACATGGAGACGGGTTAAGACAAGCAAAACCCTGCAGTTCCCATTACAAACATATAGTAAGAATGGTCAAGTCAATCAACAAGCAAGTGCCGACAGACCTGTTTCGTCCTAAGATGAAACAGGTCTGTCGTCCTAAGACGAAACAGGTCTGTCGGCACTTGCTTGTTGATTGACTTGACCATTCTTACTATATGTTTGTAATGGGAACTGCAGGGTTTTGCTTGTCTTAACCCATCTCCGTGTTAGCTAACTCGATGTGGTTAGCATATCGGAACCGCCGCCAGTATACCCTTGTGGTTTAGCAGTGTCTTTTGCAGTTGCGCTGGTGGAACATTGTTTTCATTGTACTATCTACCCAGCGTTCAGGTCCACAACTGGATGTTTGAGGTGTAAAAACCACAAACTGAAAGTTGTGCCAGCTGTTTAAGTTTTCAACTTTTTCAGCTGGGGTCAACAACAAGCTGTAGTGTCCTGACGAGTCCTAATAAGGACGAAACAGGTCTGTTGGCACTTGCTTGTTGATTGACTTGACCATTCTTACTAAAATACTTAATGTTTTACAACTGAAAAACATATACTTATTAGAATTAGCTAAATTTATGTATTAACTGTATTATTGTAAATTTCCTTAAAAATTCTATGCTTCAGTTAATAAACTAACTCAAATTCATGATTACAATACAAAAAGAAAACTTCTTCCATAATCATACCTCATATTAGTAAAAATCTTCTTTCTTATAGAAGCTCTATATTATGGGGTCAAACAGATGCTGAATTTAAGGGTTTGGAGTGAGTTTAATTCCAAAAAAAAATCATAAAAAACATTTATTGAGTTTACAAGTTTAAATTGTTACTTGCAAATGATCTCACTTATTTCTCATTGTTATATTTTTATTTTGTGTTTTGCTTCTCTTTGTGTAATAGTTAATGTTCTTTCTTAGTTATGCTTTGGAATGATTGTTCTTTTCTTTGTTTGGTTTTGTCTTTTATTTCTCATTTGTCAGTAGTAATAATTGACTGTTATTTGCATCAGGAAGCATCTTGATATAATAACCTTAAAGATTCTTCCATGCTTCCTGACCTTTGCACAGTGAATTGCTTGTAATTTTCAACAAGCCATTCTTTTTTTTATGAAACTAACATGAAATCCCACTTTTAGCACCAGGATGGAATAAAAAAGAAATAAAAAAAAAAACAATTTCTCAAGAAGTAATAGTAACTGCAGGGGCATCCAGGTTAGTTTCACAAACAAAAACTGCTTATGGGACTTCTTGAAAAGACTTTAATTTTCTGTATTTGTCCAGAATTGTTTTTTAAATGTGTGCAAGGTGCAAAATAAAATGTCTTCCTCTCTCTCTCAAAAGGTTTGAAAGAGTTGTACAAAATGCATGGTCTAATTTTGCTATTATCTTACTAAATAAAGCAGCACCTTTACAGAAGTCATTCAGTTATTCAAATAAGATCACTTTTAAAACTGTATTATACCATAAACATTAGATATGAAAAAAAACTAACCTGTTTAATATTATCTGAAAGGTAGGATTCACCATTGAAATCAACATGCAAATTATATTTTTCAATAAAATAATTTTTATTTAAAAAACAGTCACATGAGTAAAATTTTTTAAAATTCATACCACATCCAATCTACTCAACTCAGTAAACAATCAAGATGTATTTACTAGCATTTTCACATTCACATCAGTCATCTTTGTACTACTTCACTTACATTTACAAATAAGAGTGACACCTAAAACCAATTTAAATGTAGCAACATAAAACTAATTCCAATCAGCCTAATGTTTAAATTAAAAAAGAACGACATAATCACATGTTGTATTCCTATCATATAAAATCGACTAATTTTTCTGATTTGCAGAAACCAGTAGTACTACTCTTAGTTAGACAAGCTGCTTCAAGTTAATAAGAATACTTAAATGCACCCATTCATTTTGGACAAATGTTCTATTACGGGAAGGAAACACAGTGGCCTACAGTGAAGCTGAAAGTGGGATTCTGGCTCTGAATCCTGCCCCATAACCCTGTTGCCAACAGTGCCTATACACTGCCTATACACTGCCTACACCATCTATACACTGCCTACACTACTTATACACTGCCTACACTGTCTATACACTGCCTCACACTGCCTACACTGCCTATTTCAAACTGACCATCATCCTATTCTTATCAAAGTTCCATGTTATATTGATTCAAACACGTCAATAAGAATTTTGTCCAGAAATTTTCACAGCATAGATTATGATAATTTTAGAAAAGATATCCTAAATAGCTCTTTATGTGATAAACCTCTTTTTGAGAATCTTGCTCTTGACTCTGCTGTTGGCTTATATAATAATACACTAAGCAAACTTTTTGATAGACATTGTCCAAAGCTAACCAAAGTTTATAAAACCAAATTTAAGAAAACAAAATGGTACACTAATCAACTTCATTCCAAGAAAAAAGCTAAGAGACAAGCTGAAAGAAAATTGAAAAAGCATCTGACCTATGAAAATTTGACTGCCTTTAAAACATTAAAAAAAGAATATAATCCTATGCTCAAAAGCACTTGTGAAACTTATTACAACGATATCTTCAAAGACTGTAAGACTGACACCAAATCACTATATCGTTCAATAAATAAAATAACAGGCAACACTACTGACAAAATTCACCCCTCCTTTACAAGCACTGGAAAAGTAGCTGACTTAATGGCAGACTTCTATAATGAAAAAGTTCTTACTATAAGAAATGAAATATCTTCAAATAAAAGTTTAACTATAAAACATAAGACTAATAACAAAACCAATCTTAATGATCTGCCTGCAAATAGCTTATTATTACCTGAAACTGATTCAATCAATACCGTATCTGAATTTTCTGAAGTTACCCCTAACATGCTTCTTGACATCATTATGACATTACCTAACAAATCTTCAATGAATGATCCAATGCCAGTAATGCTTGTTAAAGAGTTTATTGATATCTTATTACCCATTCTTTTCTACATTATCACCAAATCATTGAAAGATGGAGTTTTTCCAGAAAATTTAAAACATACTATTGTTACTCCAGTACTGAAGAACAAAAATGCTGACACAGAAAGCTTTAAAAATTATCGACCTATTAGTAATCTATCTTTTGTCTCCAAACTTTTGGAAAAGACTGTTTTATGCCAATTAAATAACTTCCTTTCTTTAAACAATCTCTGTAGTATTTATCAGTCCCGCTACAGAACTAATCACTCATGTGAAACAGCAATGCTAAAAGTGACAAATGACACTCAGTCTGTTATTCTAAACAAACAATTCTAGTATCACTGGACTTGTCATCAGCATTTGATACAGTTGACCATACCTTTTAGAATTTAGAATTTGTGACAAAGTTTTGAGGTGGTTTAATTTATATCTTACAAACAGAACCTTTAGCATTATGTGTAAACAGGAAATTAGGTAAAACTAACAAACTGCACTTTGGAGTACCCCAAGGCTCATTATTGGGACCTCTTTTATATATTCTATATACCAAAGAAATAGAATATATTGTTTTAAAGCATGGTCTGTCAATACATTTGTATGCAGATGACATTCAAATATATAGCTCTTTTCATCCAGATCAAACAATGGAAGTTCAAAAACAAGTTGAATGCTGTCTTTATGAAATTAAACAGTGGATGTCAGCTAACTTTTTAAAATTGAACGAAGAAAAAACTGCAGTTATTGTTTTTGAACCCAAACAAAATTTTTCTCAGAAACAAAATACCTTTTTAAATGTAACTTTTAATAATTTCTCAATTTCGATTAGCAATTGTGTCAAAATCTTAGGTATTCCTCTAACAGTAAACCTGTCACTTTCCTCCTTTATTGCAAAAAAATGTCAGATATGCATGTTTCATCTGCGTAATTTGTATCATATAAAAAATTGCCTTCCTTTGTATTGTCGAATCATGCTAGTAAACAATTTGATACTATCTCAGCTGGATTACTGTAATGCTATTCTTGCCAACGCGACCAAAAACGAGTTAAAACCACTACAGAAAATTCTTCATAACTCTGTACGTTTTATTTATAACTTAAACTAGAATGAACATGTAATACCTTATTTAATCAAATTGCATTTTTTACCCATTAATTATCACATACTTTTTAAACTTTCCATTATAGGTTATAAAGTTATCAATAATACAGCTCCTATTTTTCTAATTCTTTCAACTTATATCAACCTACAACTACTCAAAACCTTAGAATTGGTAGTGGAAGAGATATGTTGATGTTAGTCTACAAAAACTCTGTACATAATCAGCTAAATAATAATCTTAGTAAATTAACCCAAACTTGGAATTCATTGCCATATGAAATTCGTAGTATTTCTGCTTATGCTGTGTTCAAAAAAATCTCAAAACATATTATTTCAGAGAAGCATATATTGTAAACGATGAATCTGTCTGTTGAACTTTTTACTTCTTTCAAACTGTATTTTCTTACAACCAGTTTGATTTTGTTCTATTGACCCAAATTATTTGTGTTTTTCTCATTTTACTATTACTTATCTGTTAATTATTTTTTCGTAAGTGTATAAATTGCTGCTTAAACTTCAATCCGCTTTGAGCAAACAGTTAATTATTGCCTTAGCTTGCATAATTGCTGTTAATGTTAAGCGGAATACAAGAAATGTATTATTATTATTATTATACACTGCCTACACTGCCTATACACTGCCTACACCGCCCATACACTACCTACACTGCCTATACATTGCCTACATTGCCCATACACTGCCTACACTGCCTATACACTGCCTATACATTGCCTACACTGCCTACACACTGCCTACACCACTGGTAATTTAGAGTAACCAGGAAACACATACTGAAACCTGCTGAAACATTTCTTTACATTTCTATTTTCCCTTAGGGTTTATGATTTCTCGAACTTTTTATTATCCCCGGATTTTCCGGGAAAAAAATATTTAATTTTCCTGAAAATCCCGGGATTGCAAAATGTACCACGGAGATGGCAAAATGTCATACAATTTTCTCTAAAAAATTTACTGAAAACTAAAAAAGGGTCTTCGCTTACAATTAGTTTCGAATTTCTCCATCTTCGTCCCAAATGGTAGATGATCATTAAAAAGAAGACCTTCACCTGCAATCTCAAGCCTTTGCTCATTACGTAGGTCGCGATTGACCGAGGTATCGAGCAAATTCATTCAGCTCAAATTGAACTCCATAATAACAGCCAGGGATCACAAAACATTGCTACAAAAGCTACACATTGAACTACGATAGTGATTGCACTTTGGTGAAACAGACAGGTGGATTTTTTAATAAATTATATTTTAATTGCATGATAGTTTGATTTGAAGATAATCAGGTCTAATTGCCTAATCAAGCGCTCTAAATTGTAGCTGAAATGAATTACATCCAGCTCAGTGTTTCTCAATATGAGCCACTTGGCTTTTTTAGGAAGAAATTCCTAATCTCAGAGGGAAATTGAATAAAATGTAATTGATTAAAAATTTACGTGTAGGCTATTTTTAATTTTTTTCGTGCTTGTCCAGAGTAGATAATCGAGCTTCTTTTCGAGATCCTCCTTAGATGCTTTTAGCACTTGTTTCTTTTTTTATAGCAACGTAGCCCACAGCGAAATAAGACAGGGTTAATTACTATCTCACGCGCAAACATTGTGATAAAACAATTGACATCAAAAGTGAAGCATAAAAGAACTAACTTTATGTTAAAATATTTTTCGGTTTTGAAAATGTTTCGAAGATTAGCTAACTTTTATACAACTTGAGCGGTAGAAAAAATGATCTTTAATGAAATTACTAATATTAAAAATTTAGAAGAAACAAAGCGCGATAACGATAAAAACTTACATCAAATTAGGCCTGTTGTTGCCTACTTGTCGCTAATATGTTATTAAATATAAGTGCATTTCTGATCACCATTCTTCAAAAAAGAATCCACCCCTTCCCCCGTGCTCACGCCTATGGTCACAAGGATAAATAGAGAGATAAAATGCAATGAATGAACTTAGATTAAAACTTTGCAAAAAGTCGATATTTTTTATATAGTTTGTGTAAAGAGCAGCATAAAACAAGTCCATCGGCAAGCAATAGTAGCTTGGTGGAATTTAATCGACATAGGCTTGGTTTAAAACGTACTCACGTCATTCTGTTGTGTTCTTGAAAAAGACACTTAACGACACTTTCCCCAGCTTGGCAAGCAGCTCTGTCATATCTGCTGACCTTTTGATTTTTTTTTTCTTGTTTTTGTTTGTTGAGTGTTACGTCACAAACAAACTAATTTTGCGATCCAGTTTTAGTTAGCTCGGTTTAGATTTTCTTTGCCTTTTTCGAATTTCAAACTTTCAGCCAGCATATTTATTGGTTTAGAAAACGAATGGTCTTTTAGTAACTATGGTGCCGTTTGCTAGTGGTGTTGTAAATATTGGTTGTGTTGGATCTCGCTTGGAAAATTAGTTGGAACCGTACTTCGTCAATCAATCTATAATTCGATTTACAACAATAAAAAATTTAACAAAAGAAAATTAATTGTGCTGGATATAATAAAACAAAGATGAAAACGAGTTTCCTATCGTGTGTGGGAACCAGCGCCAGATCCCGCAACGTGGGCTGCTACAAGCTCTAAATTTCAATCATATCTAACAATTAAACACTAAAAATACAAAACAAAACATTTCAACTGGACAGCAATAGTTTGGCATCTCCGGAAGCAGTTGGGGGGTAATCGCTTGACGGTCGTCCTATGTATAACCAGTGGTGGGCACGGTTCTTCTTAAAAGTACCGCGATACCGGCACTCGGTGCCTTGCCAAAGTAATGCCGCGGTACCGGTACCGGTAGCGAAAAAGTACCACGGTACCGGTGCTCGGTACTTTTAAATAATCTAATTTAATTGTAAAAACTCCTCTGTCATAAATTGGATTTTATTTGACATTCAAAAATTGTATTTAACGAAACGAAAATAATCCCCTACGTCTCTAACGGTGTGTCACATCATGAGTATTTTTTGTCAGATTAGCTATTATAGAGATAAAAAAAACATTGTTATCAAAATGCAAGTCAGGATTAATCGATTGCTTTTTTTAACTATTTTCTGGTAAATTGGCAAAGCCAAGGGTTCATTAATTGTTAGGGCTGGGTTAGTGGCAGAAGGTGAGTATTTTTTCCATGGTACGCGCTTACTCTCAAACAAGTCAACTAGTAATATTTGATTACAAAAAAAAACAAAAACGGTAAAGATGATGATGAAATGAGTCACAATTCCGCGACGTTCTTAACAAAGCGTACAGAGGATTTTTGAAAGGGGAGCATGCAACAACAATCAATTATGCTTATTAGTGGAAAAATTTTTCAAGTGGTAAAAAAAGGTCTTCATTTTCAATCTGTTTAAGTTTTGTCAATTTTTTTCAAAATCCAAGTAATTTCTAAAAGTCTTCACTTTGAATCTGACTCTGATTTCTCGTATTAGTGATCTCCCCCAAAATACGCTACAAGTCCTTAATAAACAATGTTTCGAAATACAGGGTGTCCATAAATTATCGTTACAATTTCAAAAATTCACCATAGTCTTGTTTTTTAAGACAGTTTCAATAGGTTTGTTTTATATTAAAGGGAAATGCTTCATGTTTATGTTAGATGCTTTAGCACACCTCTACGTGTTCACCATCAGTCGCACGTACGATATCCAACCATATTCAATTTTTTGCCATGTTCTTGCTAACATATCTACAGTAACTGTATCAATTGCTTTAATTATTCGATGTTGCAAATCATTAAACCAAGGTCTCTGACTTAGGTTCGGTAAACGATATCTTTTACATAGCCCTAAAAGAAAAAATCCAATGGTGTAATATCAAGGGAACGTGGCAGCCATGGAATAGGACCATTACGTCCAATTCACCTATCTGGAAATATTTTATTAAAAAATTGATGAACTTCAAAGCCCCAATGAGGTGGTGCACCGTCTTGCTGGAAAATAACTTGTGGTTGATACTGTTCAAGCTGTGGAGACACGCATTCTGTCAAAACGTCACGTAAATTTGAGCTGTAATTGATTTCTTAGCGAAGAAAAACGGATCGATAATTTTATCATGCATGATTCTACACCACAGGTTTAGTTTAAGAGAGTCCCGTTCAAGCTCACAAGTATCATGCGGATTCTCCGAGCTCCATGTCTCAAATTGTGTCTGTTTAGTAATCCAGAAACGTGGAACGTTAACTCATCACTAAAGCAAACACGTTTCAAAAACCCTGGGTCTGAATCTAACCTGTCCAGCATCGTCACTGCAAATTCTTTTCATCGCGGCTTATCTTCTGGCTTAAAGGCTTGCAGTAATTGCACTTTATATGCATAAAGTCGCAAGTTTCTATGCAAAACTTTATGATTAGTGGAGCGTGGGATCCGTAACTGCGTAGAAGCCCCGCGAATGGACTTTCTAGGGCTTCTGATTTATGCCACTCGTACAGATTCCATTTCTTCTTCTGATATTTGAGGTCGGTCAGCTCCCTTTCTCTGTAGCACGTAACCAGTCTCCATAAAGTTTTTATGCAATGCTTGAATGGTAGGTCGTGCAGATGGCCTTCTTCCGTACGTGCGTCTAAAGTTTTGCTGTGCTTGGATGTCTGACTTTGTCTCTATAAACCAGGAAACACACTGGGCGTTTTCCTGCAGAGTGCTCATTTTCATAAACTCTATTTTCGCTACTAAATTCAAAAATATTCTGCTTAATCACTAAATAAATGGTAATTTTAAATCTAATTATTTCCACAAGTACCTGTTAAGAAAGAAAAAAACTTGGACCATTTTCCTTCACTATAGAATAAATCAAATGAAAAGATCTCAAAAAATAAAATTTTGAAAAACTTTGAAAATTGTAACGATAATTTATAGACACCCTGTATATTGGATTTACTTTTTATTTTGAAGTTTCATATTCGTCGTCGTCGTCGTCGTTTGAAGAGGTATCCACTCCAGGTCAGACACAAACAGGACTGGGGCCGAGGGTTTATCCTTTTACTGCCCCAGACTGCTGCACTGCCTGGATCAGACGCTGGCAGTGATGTCATTAAGCCAGCATCGAGTTTCGTCATCCAAAACCGTCAGACCTCGTGCTCCATGTGGTGCCCGATGTATAGGGCACGCTGTTAACACATGGTCTGCGGTTTGCTCAGAGGCGCCACACTCGCAATTCGGTAAAGGAGCGAGACCCCATTTGTGCATGGACGAATGGAATCGCCCAACACCAGTCCGCAGGCGGTTGAGCTTAACCCAAGCTGCTCGGGGTAAGCCCATCCCAACAGGCCTGGCACCGGTCCGGGGCACAAAAGCACGGAGCCTGGAAGCACCTTCACAGTACTCCGTTTTCCATTTAAGATTTGTCCATTCAGAGGCGCGGATGCCAAGTCTGGCAAGGTTGTCCAAAAGATTCCGCGCACCTGGCACAAACGGGCGTCTGGATCTTAGTCTCACTTGGCCAGTATCTGAGGACACACTTAACAGATCATGCAAAATATGATCGGGGTCCAGAGATCCACAGTAAGCCAAGGAGAGTGTCGCTCCCATTCGGCGAAGCTCAGCTGGCTGGATGCCTGAGAGTATAGGTAGGTGGTCCGTTGGAGTGGGACGCAGGCATCCAGTAACTATGCGCAAGGCGTCATTCAAAACACTGTCAATGAGGCGAGTGTGAGCACTGCGACACCAGACTGGCGCACAGTACTCAGCTGTTGAGTAGACTAGAGACAAGGTGGCTATGCGTAGTGTTTTAGCACCAGCACCCGATCCCGAGCCCACGAGTCGCCTCAGCAGTGTGACGCGCGATGATAGTTTTTTGCGCAATGCCACTAAATGGTGACGAAACGTGAGCGATCTGTCCAGTTTTACCCCAAGATAAGTAGGGGTTGGACAGAACGGTAAAAGTCTACCGTTGTTGTAGACCTTTAGCTCACGTTTGGCCTCTCGGTTGTTTAAATGAAAGGCTGTCGTCACCGTATTAGTGTGACTGAGCTTCAACCTCCAAGTCTGGAGATACGCTGAAAGTGTAGACATGTCTTGGCTTAAGGTCCCCTCCAAGTCCTTCCAGTTTCCAGAAGAATGCAGCAATGCTAGATCATCAGCATAAGCAAACTTTCTGGAAATCATGGAAGGAAGATCGTACGTATAGATGTTAAATAGGAGGGGAGCCAAGACCGATCCCTGAGGAACACCGTTTTTAAGACGGCGTAGCCTGCTTTGCTTGCAGTCACCGGTGGTAAGAGTGAAACTTCGATTTCGGACAAGCTCCATGATCATTTTGACCATGTGCTTATCCGGAAGTAGTCTCAGCAGCTTGCAGGTAAGGCCACGGTGCCAGACAGTGTCATAAGCAGCTGTCAGATCAATAAATACGGCACCGGCCTTCTTTTTAACCTCAAAAGAATCCTCGATGTTTTGGGTTAGCAGAACAACTTGATCTACAGTTGACTTCCCGCGTCGGAACCCAGCCTGCTCTTTAGGGAGCAGTGGATCGATTAATGGCTCGACGCGGCCGTAGATAAGCCTCTCGAGGATCTCGTAGGGGACACAGAGCAGAGATATCGGTTGATAACTCTTTGGGTCCCCCACGGGCTTTCCGGGTTTTGGGATCGCGACCACAAGCGCTCTTCTCCAGATCTTGGGAATTTTGAGTCGGCGCAAACAGGAAGAAATGAAGTCACGTAACCAGGACTTCAAAGCAGCTCCAGCATGGAGTATAAGCTCTGGGCAGATGGAATCAGGTCCCGGAGCTTTACCTGGTTTTAAATGTTGAAGGGCAGCAGCAAATTCTCTCTGTGAAAATTTGTCAGAGATATTTACTGCGTCTGGTGTTGTGGCCCTCCAAAGGTCAGACACTTCTTGAAAGACAAGTCGAGATGACTTGCGATCAACAGCCTCGTATTTCCCATTTCTAACCAACTGAGATGCAATAGCATCGGCTGAAACGGGACAGTGACGAGGAGAGTGTCGTGACCTACCAGTAAGGTTGTTCAAAATACTCCACGCTTTTCGACTAAAGTGTGAGAAGTCAATGCTCCGAACTGCTTCGGACCATCGATCCCTTCGCTTTCTGTCAAGCTTGGCAAGCAGAGCTGTAGCAGCCAAGCTTGAGTCGTCTCCCTGAGGAGACTGCAGAAAGGTTTTATAGAGGGATTCACACTCTGCATCCCAGCACGGAATGTAGGTATTTCGATACCCGCGTGGGATAGTCTTTTTTGCTGCTTTCTTAATGGTGTTACAGAAGTCCTGGTAAGCCGCATCCACATCAAGTGTATCAGGCGGCAACAAAGTCTTTGCGAATTTATTCGTCAAAGCAATGTAGTGACTCCATTTGGCCTTGCGGAAGTTCCATCGCTTAACAGGCATGCTTGGCACTGCCATAGCAAACCTTGGTGGTGTAATAAGCGAAGGTCGATGTTGTGACCTGGGGAACTTTTCAAGGACACGTCTATCCGGTAAGCGACTCTTTGGACCTACGCTAGCGAAAGCTAGATCCGGATTGGTACCAGTGTTCCAGCGGCCGGAATAAAAACTGGCAGCGTCCTTGGCATTATATAGGAGGGCAAGACAATTAATACTTGCTCATCCAGCCAAGCACTCACCGTCCGGACTGTTGTCGTCGTAACCCCAGTCAGCATGACGACAGTTAAAATCGCCAGCGTAAAGACAGGGGTGAGGATACACTGGAAGATCCAGGGATCGCAATCGCGTTGGCGGTGGTTTGTAGACGTTGACTATTTTATAACCATCAACGTTCACACACAACCACTTGATCTCCGATGTCGGTGGAGATTGGTCCAAAAGCGTGTATCTCAGTCGCTCGTGGACAAACGTGGCAAGGCCATGCTTCCTGCTTAAAGAAGACCCAGCTAGTTGGTAGTTTGGTAGTACCAACTTCTCTGCATCAGTGCAGTGGGTCTCCTGCAATAGAATGACGAGAGCCTCAGACTGCATAGCGAGATGATGAAGAACGTTCATCTTGCTTGCAGTGAGGCCTTCGATGTTCAGCTGAAGAATAGTGGGTCTTCGGAACTTGTTGGCAATGTGCCCTGAAAAGGGCAGTTTTATCCTAGCATTGCCCCGTCCTGAAAAGGACGTTTGCCGATTAGCAGACCCACACTGAACATCGAAATGGGTGGATACCCTTCCGTTTTGGTAGGTTCGGTTTCGGTCTGTCATTTTAAAATCAATGAGCAGACTTACTCACGGCCCAGGCTGCGTGAACGCACCTACCATCTGGGCCAAATCCAAGTTTCATATTGAAGGTTATAAATACCGTACTTCGATTTTATTATTATTTGTGTTCCTAAATGTAGGCCTAATTTCGTCTTGCCATTATTATTTTGTTAACAACAACAGAAGTTATCAAATAATTGTCATTCAGTTGACAACATTTATTAAATATTTCTTATTGGTGCTTTGTTACAATTATTGCAAATGTAGGGGAGGTAAAAAACACTTTCAGATTAGACAGGTGAGGTAGTATGTTGAAAAGGTTGGAAACCACCAAATTAGAGAATAAAGAAGTAACATTATCTTGAACTTTATTTGACATACTTTTAGGCACACTTTTAAGGCTTGTTTCCACTATACAAGCCTGGAAAAGATTATTTTTTGTTTGTTTTATTGATTTTTTTGCTTTGCTTAACGCTCGCTTAACGCTAACTATTGCCGTCCGGAATTTCATGTTAAAGTTGTGTCCGGAAGGAATTTTAAAAAAGACCCAAATGTCCGGAACTTTAGTATCAACTTAAAACAACGTGCAATTTTTTAGAGAACACATTGATTATAAGACAAAAATAGGAAATTCCAAGACCGATTTTAAGTGAAGACCTTTTCTTTTTTGGTCTTCGTCCTAGAGTCGTAGACAAATTTATTTTATCCGCTCCTTCAAAAAATTTTTTTCGTTGGTGCGCCTATGTCTGTCCGGAATTCTGCCTATTCAGATATGGCAACTTTAATCAAAACAAAACCTAATATTTAAACCAATAAGTTAAAACAACATTTTTTTAAACCACTTTTAAGTTTTGTTTTTTTCTAATGGTGAGAATGAGAACATAATTGAGAATGATTGAAAGAAATAAGCCAAAATAAGCTTCATACAAAAACCCATTATTCTTTTTCAAGATTTAAAATACTTATTGATTTTTATCGTATTTCACTTTTATTTATCCTTCTGACTCTCAGAAAAACGTTGAAGGCGTTATAGTACTTAGGGCAACCTTCAAGCGATACCGCACCTGCTTATTCACAGTAATGGCTTTAATAGGGTGCGAGCGGCGCGGTTGCACTGGCCCCCCCCTAAAATAGATCAAAAAGTGGCCCCCCTACACAAGAAATTGCTTGATTTTTACAACGTTTACAATAAAAATAAAAGAAAAATTGAAATAAATGCCTCCGAACCTTCGTAATTGACGACAAATACACACTATATACTACTACAATGTAGAGAACACCATGATTTTGGGGAAAAAATTGAGAAAGGGGAGATGAATTAAAAGTGAAGACCTTTTTTTTTTAGAGAACACCATGATTTTGGGGAAAAATTTGGGAAAAGGGAGATGAATTGGAAGTGAAGACCTTTTTTTTAGAGAACACTATGATTTTGGGAAAAAATTGGGAAAGCAAAGACCTTTTTTTTAGTGACTACTTTGCTTTCGTATACTAAAACTGCTTCGGCTACCTTTTTTTGGAGCACTAAATAGTGGCCCCCCTTACTTTTCTTGCACCGGCCCCCCTTTTTCTAAAGCCATCACTGCTTATTCAGTGCGATATATGCGGGCCCGCAAGCAACCGAAAGATCTAGCAGGCTATTGCTTTCAGAGATGCCAAGATATTACAGTGGGTTGGAATTTTTATTTACTTTTTTGGTTTTTATTTGAGACATAAGTAAAATTCTAGCCTACTCAAACTACCCTACTAGCCTGAGTAAGCTAAGCCTAAGCGAAAAGTGCTGAAGTGGATATTGGCTATATAGTGCGTAAAAAGTTTCTGAAACTGACCGTACTTAAAACTAACTAGTAACTAGTACCGGAAAGACGGGTAAAAGTACTGGTAATCACATAGCCTAACTATAACAACTGTCAGTCTGTGATGTAATCTGTAATCTTTATATTTGTAAATCAAAAAGCTCCTTTAAAACTCCAATCGATACGAAAAACAAAAACATGTTGCAATGCTTGCAAAAAGAACAAACTTCCAATGACCCTAAAATTTATGCAATGGAATCATCGCTTTCGAAGCAGCTGCAATGCTGCATGATACTGATGCAATTATTGACTCCGCTTACAAAGCTAAAAAAAGGCGCAAGTACCGGGATACTTTATAAAAAAAACTACCGCGGTACCGGTAACGGGTATTAAAAAAGTACCGCGGTACTTTTGTACACAGTACTTCCCACCACTGTGTATAATGCTTCTACGCTTGCCTGCAAGGTAGATAACTATGTTCCGTGACACTAAAATATGTTCAGTGACTCTGCGATTGGCCCAACACCTTTTAAATAACCCTATTTGCGCCAAAAATTACAGTGATGAAAAATTTACAATTTTTTCATTTGGTCGTTTGTCTTTTTATTTATCTCCTTTGGAAGCTGTTTACATCAAATCATGCAAGCCAAATTTATGCCGCCAGAAAGAGTTTGTTTACAACTTGAAACTCTTGCGTTGATCACGTGTTGTGACGCTTCCTCTCATTTAACCAATCATCTTCGTGCAACTTTATTTCAAAATCAACTGAATTTTTCTTCCTTCATTTTGACGTTTATCTCCTGACGAGTGTCGGACGAAAAGTTTCGAGATAAGTTTTTTGTTAGCCATCTTTAAATTTTGTACAAGATCCCTAACTTTAGGCCAAAGTATCTTAGGCCTAATTTTACATCCTACCAAAAGCCTGATTTAAAATAGAAATTTAATTTTATAAATGCCATTGGATAATTTACCTTTTGCAAAGTTTAAATACGAAACTAACATGGGATTGCGTCAGTGTAGCCAAATTTACTTTTTGATAACTTCACCATGCTTACTGAGCAGCAAGTTATAATCTTGTAGACTAAAAATAAGTCGGATAAACATAAAAATTGATAATTTTTAATTAGAGTTTAATCGCAAGGTTATCAATTTCGTGCTTATTTTTATAAATGTTGTCTTAAAAATTCTTATTTGCTTATTTCAAAGAAAAGTGCTTGTAAAGTTTACAATTGGTTGGTTCTCAGTTATTAATTTTTAATAGCAATTCTAGAAAACGTACTTGCAATACTGGCAACTTTAAGTGAATACCAAAATAAAAAAGATTTTTACTTTATCTTCGTTACATCTATCCCTGTTAACATCAAAAAAAAATTTTTTTTTTTTAAAGTTTGCCGTTAAAGAAGTAACAAAAGAATTACAACTTTAATAGGCAATTAACTGCTTATTTTTCGGAAAATAACTCTAGTTAATCGCCATTCTCTCAGGTCAGTGAGAATATTCTTTTACGACCCCAGGCTACAACGCGGCTGAAATTAAATGCTGGCAGCAAAAATGTTAAGCCAGAAATCTGGTTTTGTCATTCCAAACCGTTAGACCCGTGCTCCATATGGTACATGTATACTATGACAAGACACGCTGATATCATGTCACCTGTGGTTTGTTCAATATCGACCTATTCGCAACATGGTGAAGAAAATTGACCCCATTCCCTTGATCAATTTTCACTCTACAGTAGCCTACATCCGACATTTAATGTATGTTTTTTAATTATAGGTGCTTAGGTTGATAAAAAACGTTATCACAATATTTGTGCAGCGCAACAAAACTTATGTGAAACTACAAGGAAATCGAGTATATAGTCGATGGCTTGCGGCACAACTTGATGGCGCTGTTTATTACCATCGTCGGTTTTTTGCTCTTGTCTTTCATTCAATTTTGAAACTCCTATTTAAATAATTTTTGCACAAATTAATAATTTTTTATTAGATCTTATGACATTTTAAATAATAGAAATTGGAAAAAGAGAGCATTAGAAAAATGCCAACTGATTGCAATAAGGCTCTAAAGCGTTTCTCGAGTAAATTCGATTAATTTGTATAAAACCTCGTCACCAACTAATTTAATGTTATAATTGCAGTTTGTGCATAAAAAATTATGTTAAAATACATTAAATCTACTCTTTTGAAAGATATTGTTATCTTTTAAGCGTTGATGATAGCTTAGTTGAATAAATAGCTTGGTTCACTGAAGGACAAACAGTTTGTTTCAAATCGTTAATGTGTTACTGTAAACTACCAATAGGCTTACAAATTAGTGGATTGTTTTGTATTAAATCATATAAGAACTTAAATATCTATTTATTATATTCTAATCTATTCGGTAACCAACTCATCAAGATGAAAAAAAAAAACAACAATTCGGTTTTCGAAATAAAGAATAGCCACTGCAAAAACTATCAATATTACTTTTATAATGATAGATTGACAGTTCGTTCAATAAAATTTCAAGTCAACGATAAATCAATATAGATTATAATAAAAATTAACGATGAAAGACTGCAATTCTTAAATCGAATTGTATTGCACAATAAAGAAAAGAATTTATGTCAATTGAAAAAAGTAAAAAGTAAATAAAAAACAAACATCTGATGAACTACAAGTTAAAACTAAAAAACCTTTGCTACAACTGATATCAATAGGCAATTATTGATGAAAAAAAGCTGAATAGGAGAGAATAAGCGCTTTACAACATGCTGATTTGCATAATCAGCTTGCGCTTCTACACAGTTTTTTGTTGAATTTAAAAACTTTTTATTTACATTTCAAACGGTCAGTTGAGCGGAACTTGAGTAGGTGAAAGGGAATTTTAAGCGAAAACAAGAGATAATAACTACTAAAGTTTATTATTACAGCTTTATAGCCTATCACGACAGGCAAAAGCTGCTGAACTTGAAAAAAGTTGGCATTAACGAAGCTAACGAAAAACAACTGTCGTACCTACTTTCTAAATCAGTCGAGTTTTAACCGTAAAAACAAATAAACCAGTTTTAATGAAAAAAATTGAAAGAACGAGAAACTGCCACAAACGGCGCAGTTTGGTTAGTATCTGATCAAAGTGGCGTCATAAAACAATGAAGAACAGAGTAATGAATTGCTCTTTGAAGTTGGTCAGACTTTCATTTTGTTATCGAAGTGATGGTGCACACATGACTATTTAATAAACTAATCAAAATAGAAAATAAGAAATAAATGGTTGAGAATAATTGTCCAATAACAATTGAAGTTTGTATGAACTTCCTTCTCAATGGAATTTGTTCATTATACATACTTGTACACTGTCAGTTGTTAATTGCGTTTAATCATTAATAGAAATAAGTGCTGGATGTTCACTTGTATTTATTTACTCTTCGCAGTTGCACATATGCAAGAAAAAGAAATCCAACGCAGATCGCACCCAGTGCCACAATATTCTGCCACATTCCCCATAAACCGTATTCGATCCCTTGAGCGGTCATGTAAATTTCACCAGTGGTGCTAAAAGTCAAACACACAATTAAAATACATTCAAACACACTTAATCCTATTAAGCAAATCCACTATAACATTTTAAGGGGTAAATACTGAATACTCACCAATTGGGAATATGTGTTTGAGTGACGGTTGAAAAACAAGGTAGACTTGAGCTGGCGTTGAACCCAGGAAATGAGGAATTGTCAATAAAAACAAGTCCGGACATTTCATTTACTGTGAGGGCCTAATAGACAAACAAATTATGAATCGACTTAAAAAGATGATTTGTTGCTAAGCAACAATTTCTCATAAATCAAATTTCTAAAATCAGGCAAACGGTTTAAGTATCCGAGCAAACATTAGTTTAATGAAGTTTGATTTGTGACAATATTAACCAACCTGCTGTTTAACAATTAACAAATTTGATTGTTTTAAGCACATTCTTTTAAAAAGCAAACTTCACATTGGAACTTGCGGCACTATATAAGAACAAAGTATCAACGCGTACAAACACAATAAAACAAACAAACTTAAAAAGTTTGCCGAAGCACGCGATGGAACTCGTGGCACTTACGTTGATGCCGTATCGGAAGATGCTGATGTATTTGATCCACTCCAGCCAGTTCAGCAGGGAGCCGGTGTTCACCAGGAAGCCGCCGAACAACATCATGAGGATGTAGGGGAGAGCGACGACGATGTTTGCGATCGCGAACACCCTCACCGACGCGCTGACGCAGAAAGCGAGCGACGAAGCGCACACCGCCGTCAGCACGAGCGCAAAAACGAAGAAAAAGAACTTGCCGACATCAGATTGAAACCCTGGCACATTATCATTATAACGTCAGCTGGTGCCCCCAAAAATACAAACAACTAGGCACAAACGTGAGCGCGACGATCAAAGGTGAGATTACGACGTCGAACTTCATTATAAAAGCCGACATATTTGCATCAGTCGCAATTCAGTCTTTTAAACAAGAACAAGCAGATGCAGCGCGGTGCGGCATTGATATTCGATTGATATTCACTTGGTAAACAATTAATTTGACTATAATCTTGAGTTCCGATTGTATCTCCATGGGATACACCAGCAATTCATATTATAAGCACAAGTCATTATAAAACATTGCGCAGTGGTCACACCTACCAATCATGAAGTAGATAATCGCACTGAAGAATAGATTGGGGATCAAACGATTAGGAATGAGATCGGCGAAAACTTGAGCGATGAAATAAACAGAAACTCGATAGTAACCACTAGCAGATTCATGTCTAAACAATAAAACACCTACATAAAGACAACTGATACCACGCCCTTCCATCGCATTCCTGCCTCAGACGCGGAAGTGCATGAGTTCGATCCATAGATCGGTCATATCTGACAGTGTGGACAACTCGCTACAATTATACAGAAACAGCTGTGCTGCCCCAGCGCAATGTTGTGGATTCAACTTGCTGCGTACGTAGGCATATAAAGGGAGTATAAGCTAAAAAAAATTGGTCTTGGTCGTCTGGTTTGCGGGTATCGATCTTGGGTAGAACCAAATCGCACGCATTTCTCCATTCGCGAAACAGACAATAACACAGCGAACATACTAGATGAGACTCACATGAAGTAGGCGCGGTTCTTGATGAAGAGCTCGAGTGCAGACAAGTTGGACATGACCTGGGTCGTAATGAGGAAGAAGAAACAGCCGGCCCTGTAGAAACACTTCCATTTCAACTATGACGACATAATCATCAACCGCATTTTCTTATAGTTTTTTTAGTTTTAAAACTAACGCAGAGCTTATTTTTCACAAGCGTCTACACTTGCACCTAGCAGAATAAACGTGACTTCATTTGAAGGTTCCAAACAACAAAAGACAGCAAAGAACCAATCAAGACGAGTAAAACTTTTAATTCCAAACAATGCGTGACAGCAAAAGAACCAATCAAGACCACGTAAAACTTTAACTAACTTTTATACTGGTATTGGGGTCTCGAACACAAATCTAACCTGTTTTGAATTCCGCTTTTGAACGATGTGTCAGTTTGAAAATAAATCAGACCAATCAAAACTCCGAAGATCAGCATGATGAAGATTTGAACAAATGACGTCATTGGGTTTCGAATGATGTTCAGCACAGTCCGTTGTAGAACAGCTTGCAACTAAAACAAGAAATCAATCATATGGAAATGAAGCCCAATTTTCTCTTCTGTTAGAGAAAGCTTTCTACGTGATTTGGTTAAAACATTGACTTTAATTTTAATATTTACTAATAGATTAAACGAAAAAAGAAAGTAACTTTAAAAAAAATATGTTGAAAAATACAAAAAAACAATTTTTGGTTGACTATGCATTTACAAGACCTGCGATAAGCCTTTCAAGCAACGAAATTTTAAGATCATTCCAACTTTTCCAACCCAAGAAGTTTCCAACATCTTGCAAATTACTTTTTATCACACAGCGTAATCGCACTCGTTGCCACAATTATACTTGAACAAATTCAAACGACACCGTCGAAGAACAACCAGCCTACCTGACAAAAGAACCCATTCGCGTAACGTGCGCCAATCGCACTTGCGCTTCCGTAACCTACAGTGTCGTCGATCTTCGAGTCATGCGCGTTCTTTATGATCTAAAAGTATCGATTTCAATAAGACTACAAGTTCCAAACTGCTCAAAATAAACCCGAAATTTGGTCGCTGGAGCGCTTCAGTGAATGATTCAGGTTTGAAAATTCAAGTAAGATGAGAGAAAAAGGTTGCGAAGGTTGCAAAAAAGGACAAGAAAAACCGGAAAAAATTAAGACCGGCGAAGAATAGGGTAAAAATGTAGAGAATGTTCACGTAACAATAATTGCTTGTTAAAGAGGTAATAAAAAAAGCGACCAGATTCTTCAGTCTGCAAGGTCAATTAACAGCAGAAAAGGAGACGAAAAGTGTGATATAGACAAAACTCCCAATGACACCTTGCACCACATGAAAGCGAGTGCTTAGGTAAAGCCGAAAAAGAAAATTCTGCAGCGAAACAATTCAAAAGTTACGTTTTCATTTCCCGCGGTAAAATTCTAAGCGAACAAATTCGGGCAGCAAACATCGCCCATAGTCCGTTGTCGTATATAAGCTGACATTTTTTAATCAAGAAATTTGATATGAGAAAAAATAGAACAAAGATATAAAAAGAAAATATCGAAAAAAAGGAAGAATTTCGGGGTCATCAGCGTACTACTGACCTGCAGCTGTTTTGTTTCTTCGTATATCATCTTCGATTTATCGAACTGCTCGAGAAGATATTGCGTGTGATCGCTTGTCTCATCCTTCTGTAGTGCGTTGCTAATCTCCTCAGCGTCAGCTCGTTCAACTCTGCCTGCAAAACAAACTCGAACCTGAAGCCGAATCAACCCACAGAACGAGTAACGGTTGAACGAGTTCCAATTGTCCTACACGAAGTGTCTCGAACCTTCGATACTTTCCGGCAGGCTTAATCCCGAAGCAGCGTTCATCCGCTGAATCAGCTGTGCCGTATTGACGTCACCACCAACAATATCGAGAAAGAAGTCGGCGGGGTTGTGGAAGGTGGGACACATGAAACCTGAACACGAAGGGACGAGCGGTTACTCAAACATTAATTTCTTAGGAAATCGCTGATAGATTTAAGCAACTTATTTAACTTTAAACAATCTGAACAGAAAATCGGCTGGGGGAAATAAATAAATTAGATTATTGTTAAGATGGACCGCTGAGCCATAGACATAGTGGAAAAACAAAATCAATTTTGCAGTTATGAATATGCTACTCAACAATTTAGTTTTCTATGCAAATCCAAAATATTAAATCCCTTAAAAGGAAATTGAGCAATATAGCACAAGCGTAAACCATTGCTAAGTTACAAGAATTTATAAAATCGTTGAAATAAGAACCTTTCTTTGATTGAATAAGAAGTCAGTAAACGCCCTGTGAAACCTAAAATTTAATCAAGAAAATTGACAACTCAAGTACTTCTATCATACATTATTATTCAAAACATAAAAAACAATTAAATGCTATTGTAAGTACAATCAGTTATACAAACTAATCACAGAGCATGTACATAGTAATCTTTGAAAAATATTAGGCATAAATAAATTCGAGCAAGTTCCATAAATTCTAACAAGAGAATTTGTGACTGAAAAGTTTTTTATAAAAAAAACATAAAAATCAACCAACCAATATCTTTGAAATGATCCACAGCTTGTTTGGCCAGTCCTCGATAAACCATTTTTCCTTTGTGCAAGATGATGAGTCGATCAAACAGTGAGAAAATAGAATAGCGAGGTTGATGGATGGATATAATAATGTTCCTGCCTCCGCTTGCCAATCTATCATCAGCGATTACTTTTAAAAATTTTGAAAAACTTACACCGAAGGTAACAGAACTTTCATCACAAGAGAGCGATATTAAGCAAAATTGTAGCAAGTTGAATGAGAACGACATTAGGTTTCTAATAAATCATAAATTTAAAAAAAATACAAAAACCAACAAAATTTACTTTTATAAAATTTTCAGCTCATTGAAAACTAAAAACAGATATTCTTCACTGTACCGACAATATATTGACTAATAAAACACGGCTTCTCAAACTGTGGGTCGCAAAACAAATTAGCTTTTTGTGCTTTTGAAATTGGCTTTTTTACAATAATATTTAATGACAATCAAAAACTAGAAAAGGTAAAGTGTCATTATCTATGTTCCCTCTAAGCTGTGCGGCCGCGCAGTAACGGGGGAACCCCCGCGCAGACTTTCGTTTTGTCGCGCACTGCGTAAGTTTTGGCAAGACAAACTTTCGCTGCATAAGCATTGGCAAGGTTTGATTTCGGGAAAATAGGAAATCAAGAAATCGAAGCGAAGACCTTTTTTTTTTTAGAGAACACCTTGATTTTGGGAGAGAAAACCAAAACTTCCTTGCCTCGAGTAATATTGACCACTGCTCACACAACCTTTCATTCTGCGCACACTAAGCAAGCTCTTAGAGGGAACATTGGTCATTACACCATTGTTGCGTCATAAAGTAGTAGGGTGGCGTGATCAGATGGTGAGTCGTGTGGTGTAATCAAGAGAACAGCAAGAAACAAAAGCAAAAATTACTTATCAAGTCTAAAGCCAAGATTGAATTTTATAGATCAAGAGTTTCCAACTCCTTGGCGGCCCGCGAAGTCTTTCGGTGCGGCCTGCCAAGGAGTTTTAAATTAGATACTCAATCATGAATTACCGCAGTGCGTCTAAACTTTCTCAACCTGTGTTGCGCGAGAGATTCCCAAGTGTGCCGCAAAACTTTTTAAATAACACTAATGCAACGATGACCAACCTGCGGTTAGTAGGCATCTAATCGACAAAATAAGCTCTGAATCAGAGCAAAGACTTTTTTTTAGAGAACACCTGCATTTGGAGACGGAAATCGCAAATCAGAGCCTGATTCTAAGTGAAGACCTTTTTTCTTTTTTTTTAGAGAACACCTGATGTTGGAGAGGGAAATCCAGCGTGAAAACACCACTTTGATTACTGCAGCGATTGTGACCCAAGGTAAACTTACAGATGAATATTTGGCCCGCCACGAGTAAAAGGTTATAGATGAATGCAAAAAAATTAAATTATTTATTTGTCTTGATAAGGCAGCTGTGAAAGAATATAGAGTAATTTGACCATCCATCCATTAAATGTGCTTAATAATGTTTATTGATTAAAGTCTGTTTTTGTAATTTCGTTATTTCGTTTCAGGTTACTATTTCCATTTCTCGTTGCTGTTACATTAGGGTGGCCATATTTTCAAAGAGATGAATCGGGATGTTCGTTAAAAGTAGGGTTGCCATATCTGAATAGGCAGAATTCCGAACAGACATAGGTGGTTTTTGGGGAACAAAAAAAATTTGTGTGATATTCTCGGATTTTCCTATTTTCGCCCCAAGATCATGGTGTTTCCTAAAAAAAAAAAAAGATCTTTACTTGAAAGCCGTCTCAGATTTCCCAATTTTCGTCCCAAAATCGTAGTGTTCTATAAAAAAAAACAAAAAAAAACAGGTCTTTACTTGGAATCGGTCTCAAATTTCCCTATTTTCGTCCCAAAATCCTAGCGTTCTCTAAAAAAAAACGTCTTTACTTAAAATTGGAAATACGTAACGGGACATATTGGTTAACCGGGCGGGACAAGGCCTAAAAACGGGACGTATGGCCACCCTATATTACATGGTTTTTCATGCACATGCGTGGTTTTCCATAGGAAAAAGTTAACGTAAAATTAGCCTACACATATTAGGGTCGCACAAAAATTTATTTTGTAAAATGGGGTCGCGGAACAAAAAAGTTTGAGAAGCCCTGGACTAAAACATGACATTGGACGACATTCTACAGCAAACTGTGCCAGTACACTAAATTCTCTCTGCAATTGTTAAGCTAACAGTCATGAGAAATGACAAAACTTTGGTTGACAGATTGCATACTGTCAGTACTTGCACGGTTACGATAGGTTATTTAACAAGATCATACGACGAGTGTTATTTCTGATTCTTTTAATAATCTGCTGTTTTTTGTACTTTTAAATAAAATTGCGAAATAAGACCATTTACAACATTATCAACGACGTACATTACGCGCGTACTATAAAACAGTGTTGGTCAAACTGTGGGTCGCGACCCCAAATGGGGTCGCCTGAATATTTTGTGGGGTTGCTTTATTACTGGAATTCTGCACTTGAAATTCCTGAGCTAAAATGTGTAGAGAACATCCTGATTTTGGGATGGAAATAGGGAAATCAGAGATGAAATCGAAGTAAAGACCTTTTTTTTTTTAGAGAACACCCTGATTTTCGGAGAAAAATAGGAAAATCAGAGATGAAATCGAAGTGAAGACCTTTTTTTTTTTTTTTTAAAGAACACTATAAGTTTCGGAGAAAAAAAGATTGTTCAAAGAAGTAATTGAACTGAATACCTTTTTTTCATTACGGCACCGCGAGTATTGTTAAGTTTTCAAAGGGCGCCGTGAAAAAAAAGTTTGGGAACCGCTGATCTATAGCTATTAACATTTTAAATTTGTAGTTGAATCATTTTGTATTTGCTTTGGGGTCGCGTGTATTGGTATTGTTAATAAATTCTTTAACTTGGGTCGCTTTTTGTAAAGGTTGGAGAACACTGCTATAAAACAATGAAACAAGTAGAGCACCTACCATGTAACACCAATTAAGCTATCCGTAGTTACAGAACAAGATTGTTCAAAACAATAATTTCGAAACATAATTTTAAAGCTAGCACATACAAACAAAAATAATACTGGTAGAAAAGTTTAAGTGGCGTACGTAATTGAACGTTACGCAACAATGCGTGGTTATGTAACAGCGTTTCACCGCATTTCATTACATAACAACGCATCCGCGATAGATCAGCTTACTTGTATAACAACAAGACGATCGAGTTAGCGGTGTTGGCGTCTAGCCCGGTTGTAGGCTCATCTAGAAACAATATAGGGGGGTCCAAAATCATTTCCATGCCGATGTTTACTCTTTTTCTTTCTCCTCCCGAGACACCTCGGACAAACTCGTTACCGACCTGTTGCAAGAAAACACGGCCGACTATTTATAAAAGCTGATACGTGTTTAAAGGTGGTCACAAAAATCTTTTTATAATGGCACGTACAAGTCAATGATCACAGGGTCTGGTCAGGCTTTTACCGCAGATATCCGCTTACTTATATTCTTTGTTTATTAAAATCCACAACACTAGCGTACAGGCAGGTATACGACAGAAGTAAACCATTCCTAGATATTAAATTCAGTTTTGCATGGCGGCTTAAGTTCTCAACACAGTAAGAAGTTTAATTGTTTTTAAAATTCTTAGCTTAGTTTCTCCTCACAAGTTTTTGAGTGCTGGAATGCCTTAAGCTAACTAAAACTCTCTTTTTGGTGTTTGCAAATTTTAAAATCGTAATTTTAAGTACATCTACTTATAGCAAGAATGAATTTTATAATCCTTAACAACAAATTTTTGGTGAACATGTCGGAAAACAGAATTTTGGATTTTAGCTCAGTAGTTTTTGCGCCTCGCTTTCAAGTGTGTCAAGCACGACACTTGCCAACTGCCAGCAACGACACTTATTGTATGTCAGTTAATCTTTGAATCATTTTTTCAAAAAAATTTCGTAATCAAGTTGTCTTTTTAATTAAAGCTTTGGTTTGAAGATGATGAGTAGACAAAATAAATCACATGAGTACACAATGATTGCCAACGTAGTCTAAGATAAATGTATGAAATGGCAACTCGGACCATTTTTACACTTATTAAATACATGTTTCCCTGGCAAAGCAATTAAATGCAGTTGCAGACAACACCGCTAAACTCAACTAATTTATAACTGCCAACTCACCATAGTGTCAGCGCACGCTTGCAATCCCAATTGTTCAATAACTTTATCCACTTTTTCTTTTCGCGTTTTCTTATCATACGCTTTGTTGGAGAGCCTTAGATTGGCAGAGAAAGTGATATTTTCTCTGACGGTGAGTGTTCCCATTACAATGTCATTCTGAAAAACAGGAAAAGGAGGGATTAGAATGCGATAAAAGTGATGCAAGAACAAGCCAAATGTGAAACAATAAATTAAACCAAGACTTAAATCGAATAGTCCAATTTTAAAAATCAGTATAAAATTATAAAATTTAATTTAATTTACCATGTAAACAGGTTTTCAAATTTGTTTTTAGGGTCCGAAAAATTTTCTCGAATTTCGGAGAATATAAATTTGCGGAGGGCCATTATTTCGACATAATTAAAACAATTTCCAAATTTCTTAACGGCCTCTTCCTCTTAAATCACACCTTCAAGACACTGAAGGTAAATACTGTTCCTTATTACAAATAAATCACTCTTGATGCACTCCAGACAGTGTGTACAGAGAAATGAAAATGAAGTACAACGCGAAGAACCTGGGGCTAATCTACACAACATGCAGCTGGCTGAATCATTACAAACCAACACGTATGCGAGCATGAATTTGCAGAGTTGCTTACTAGTTAATTTCTAAATAAGTTTAAAATCGTGTTATAATTGCGTAATGTCCATTTCAGCAGTAACGTTTAAAAGTTTGAGTCTATTGCTTTTGAAAAATTTGTGCAGTAAAGCAAAATTTTAAGCGTAAAAAAGTGTATGGCCACTTCAAAGTTCTTACGTAACTTGGTTCCTAATTCACTGGCGGTTTCGCGAAGTAAAGTGAAGAACAATACTTTTGGTCTTTTCAATAAATCATCTTGCTTTTACAACAAAACGTCAAGTTTTCGCTCTTTATTTAATCTATAGTTGACATTTAAGAAACAAGGCTTTGTGAAACGGTATTATGCGGAAAAGGGTATATTCAGTAATGGATTTAAGATTACGGATTCCGAGATTGTAAAGGTTACAAACGTTTTTACACGTTGTACATCTGATTCACAAAATTCTTTTAGCTTAGTTGTCAGCATTGCATAAAATACATACTAATGTCTAAACACAAAAACCTCAAAATGGACAAGTAATACTTAATTCTTGCAGTAAATATTACGTCTTTTAACAAAAATCTATTACCCTTTTTAGCAAAGTCAAATTGACAATTTTATTGAACTGGTCAAATTGCACTACATAAATTAATTAATAAAACCAGTCAAAGTTCAATGGGCCAAATATTTAATGAAGAAATTAAAAACTAAAAGCAACTAACTCATAATAAAAAATCGATTTCAACCTACGTATAACGGTCATCATCAGTTTAGACCGCAGAACAATATCCTATCACCCAGTTAAGCCAATAAAAACTATACCGATTGTCGTGATTTCAGCTGCTAAAACTTTGAACGGCTCAAGCGTGTACATCAGTGGTTTTCAACTTTTTTAATGCATTCCTCCATTTGCTCACTTCAAAACTTCTCATTCCTCCCTTAGTTCACTTAAGACTTTTTATTCTTATGTTCGATAAATCAAATAACCTTTTTGCGTGGAACTATCTATGTTAAGTAACTATTCTTTTCTGAAAATTTAAAGATCAAAAAAAAGTTATCGAATTAATTTTCCGCCAAACGTCTCTGCACTGGTTATCTCTATCAGAAAAAATAATTATTCCAAGGTCAAATCAAGGTTAGTTTTTCAAACGCCTTTTGCTTAGTAAAATCTTTGAAGTACAAATTCCTCCCCTGAGTTTATAAAATTCTCTCCCTGGGGAAGAATTCTTCCCCGGTTGAGAACCACTGGTCTACATTATTGATAGCTACTTTGTCTTTAAACGGTAAGTTTTAATATGAATGATTACGAGTTACGAGTCTCGGTATTAAAAATAATTCGTATAAATGATGAAAAGGATCAACACTCAAAGAGCTTGCTATGAAATTTTACAGCGACCATGTGTTTTTTTTTTTTTTGAACTGTTTCCTGAAAACATAAGTACTACTAATATTGATTGGAAAGTACAATCAAAACCTATAATAAATAAGTTTCGCTTCGAGAAAATTCTTGAAAGAACTGCTCGATTCTCGAAGCTACCTCCAAGCCCGTTCTTTTAGAAACTCTAATGTTCAGGATGATGGTTTTCCCTTTTTCGTTTCTTCAATATCTTATGTCAGACAATAACGTTAACAACGTTACCATTGCAACTTGCCGTTGGTCACAAATTGTTTTCTGTTGGGTCCTGCTCAGGTACTTGAACGAAATTACTACAGCGGGTAATGTCAAGAAACTAGCACCAACCTGAACGACGTATCCGCTCATCAACCTGAAGTCATCAGGGGGTTGCTGTCCGTTCAACAGCACCTTGCCTTCCTTCAGACCACGCGGGTCTTTTCTTTGAGCAAGTACATCAAGTAAACTTGAAACAAAAACAACAACTTGTCGACGATGAAAACAATCGAAAATTATGTCACTTACGAGGTTTTTCCGCTTCCGGTCGGCCCCATAATTGCGTTTAAACCAGGAGGCAGAATACCACTGCAACACAAAAATTATGTATAAGAGATTTAAGATAATTAAAAGTGTCCACTGTTTCAATATTTTTTAACGTGGATGCATAAGCGAGTTATAACGGTTTCAAAGCTTGTTGTATGAGACTTGTAATTATAACACCGTGTGACACAAAATTTGTTTCCCTGTTAAAACCATATTTTTCTGTTATCTTATGGTATGAATAAATAGAAATGGGCATTCACAAAGTTCAAACTTCGGTTTTGAATTCAATAGATCACTTTGTTGGATTTTTTGCTAATTTGCATTTATAGTTTAAAAAATTTTTCGCAGTACCTGCATTGAAACGATATAATTTTTGTTTAACATATTGTTAATGTTATTGTCACTTGTGAATGTGTTGCAGTAACAATATAAAACATTTCAGAGTTGGCTATAAAAATATAGCTTAATTAAACTGGGAACGATTAAGCAAGAAGGGGGCGGGGCGGCGGCTGAAAATGCTAAACATAATAGCCTATGGCAATTCTACCAACGCTGAATGTTGATTAAAGGTATTCCAAGAGAGAATGTTGCAACCTATTACAAAACTAACTGAGGTGATTAAACAATAGAAACGAAATTAACCATCATACATCACAACTTTACTAAAAAGGAATTTTCTTGCGTGACTGCCGATTGCACGTCAGCTCGCTTTCACGCACAAGGTTCCAAATGTAGTCTCCCATCATACTTTCATTATACTGGCCTTTATAGCGTTCCTCAAACGATTTGACATCTTGATGAAATCTTTCGCCTTGCTCTTCCGAGTAATCACCAATGTTATCCTTGAATTCGTCGATATGAGAGTGCAGAACATGGAGCTTTAGCGACATTCTGCAAACCATTTTCTCATATGCATCCACAAGTTTCTCCACAATATTTCTGAAGTTATCTGCCTTGTGATTTCCGGGGAAACCTTCAACCACAGAAACAAAACTTTTCCAAGCTCTCCTATCAATTGCAGAGAGTTTCTCAGAAAAACTGTCGGACTTTATAAGTCGCTTCACTTGAGGACCCACAAATATTCCAGCTTTGACCTTTGCCTCAGATAACTTTGGGAACAACTCTTGGATGTGCTTGAATGCATCACTTTCTGGGTTCAACTTCTTTACAAACTGCTTGATGAGGCCCAGTTTGATGTGGAGAGGTGGCAGAAGCACTTTTTTTGGTTCCACCAACGGTGCTTGCTTTACGTTGTGAGTTTCAATATCATAACTAGACCTGGGAGGCCAATTTCTCTTGTTGTAGTGAAAGTTTGTATTTCTGCTATCCCAGAGACAGAGATAGCAAGGGAACTTAGTAAAACCTTGTTGAAGCCCCATTAAGAAGGCCACCATCTTGAAGTCGCCAATGACCTCCCAATTGTATTGGTCATACCGGAGAGCGCTTAGCAGCATTTTGACGTTCTCGTAATTCTCTTTCATCTGCACTGAATGAGCCAAAGGAATGGAGGGGCACTTGTTTGTGTTGTGCAGTAAAACAGCTTTGAGACTTTTTGATGGGCTGTCGATGAAGAGTTGCCAATCTGAAGTATTGCAGGGAATCCCTATAGTTTCGAAAAGTCCTCTTATATCATGGCAATAGCACAAGCTCTCCCTAAAAGAGAAAAACGTTGAAAAACCACGATGCCTCTTCCTCTGGGAAATAATGCGGACGCCTTCATCAAGTAAATCCCATTGCTTCAATCTGGATATTAAAAGCTCGGCATTAGACTTTGTCAGTGCCATCTCTCGAATAAGATCATTGATATCTTCTTGATTAGGGTAATAAGGACACCTTTCATCCCCAACTCGACGTCGACGACAAACAACAGATGATAATGATGATCGCGCACCTTCCTCCTTTTTGGAATCCTCAGAACTTGTCTCTTCAGGAAAAGGTTGATCTCTTGTGGGTGGCTGTGGCACAGGCAAGTCGGTGGTGTTATGAGGAACAGGGGCAATAGATGATGGAATGTTAGGATACTCAATTGGAGGTGCATTTTTTCCTTTCTTCGTCTTGTTGGATCCACCATGCAGAAGTAACAATCAGTATAATGATTTGAAGGCTCACGCCAGATACGGGGAATAGCGAAACGCATAGCTCTTTTTTCTCCTCTTAGCCAACCTTTAAGAGTGCGACGACAGTAGTCACAGATGACATGTGGTGCCCATCGTTTATCTTGATCACCGACTGGCATTCCGAAATAATGAAGATAGGCTTCAGCTGCACGAATGCAGTTGCTCAAACAGTGTTTTTTTGCTCTATTGGCAAAAAATTCACCACATACATAGCAGAAGGAATCGGCTGAATATTTGCAACCACGGGCAGTCATTGCACAGTTTTTCAAGATTATGTTACAATAAATGAAAACAACTTAACTTATAACTCTAAAAATATGAGTTTATTACCTGTACTAAACGAATCTAGGTAACGAAAACAGTTGAAATAATGAATAAATATATGAAACTCAACAAATTGATGTATTCTTTACGAACCCGAAGTTTCAAGACAATAATAGCTATTTTCCGGTGTTTTCAAGCATAGTAAATCAGAAACTGGAGGTTATTTCCAAGAAACAAAAAAAAAGTTTTTTTTTGTTACATGGTGTAATCAATTGCTAACTATTCGATGGTGTTCGTAATAAACCAACCTGATTCCGCAGAGGATTTCCTTGTTGGCAACCTTTCCGCATAGAGGCACATCATCGACTTTCTGCTTGACTTCATAATGAATATTATGGAAACTAAGACTGACACCTTCTTTGCGTTCTATATCGATTCTCTCATCGGATTTGTTTTTAGAATAAGCAATTGAAATATCTTCCCTCCTGCAAAAAATCATCAAATAAATTTGAAGTAAATCTCGATCAATAGATAAAAAAAAAGCTGTTAAGGTGCGAGCTGCAAAAAGCAAGCAGTTTTAAATTACAAAGACTTAATTTAAGGCGATCTTTAACCGGGGCAACGCGGAATCTTGAGATTCATTGAAACATTCGCAGGGTTTCGTCAACTTTAGGTATTTGCCGTTGATCTTAGCTAAAGTATAAAATAGGGTTAGCGCAAAATTCCAAAAATTTGCTCAAGGATTCCGTGATGAAAGATTGAAGAGCACTGATTTGAGGAGATCGGAAAATTAAAAAAACTTTTAATTCTAACATTGAGCTATTAGAAATGAAATATTTCGTTTAGTTTTGCAACTCTTCAAAAATAAATTACAATTAAAAACGAAAGTATATTGATGGGTTCATCTATGGCAGTGCTTCCCTAACTTTTTTGTGGCGACCCAAATGTTAAGCCGAAATAGAGGGCAAAGCTTTGGCGACTCAATCTTTTTTACAGACTTGTTGCAAACATAAAAAGTGAACTAAACACAAGACAATTTAACATAGGCCTAAAGGCCCGTTTCCACTACGAGCGTGGAAAAGAGCATTCTTTGTTTCTTTTATTGATCTTCAATTTTAACCGCTCGCTTCAATCGAAGATCAATATAAGAAACAAAAAATGCTCTTTTCCACGCTCGTAGTGGAAACGGGCCCTTAAGCATACAGTTCCGCAAGAATGAACGGGGCTACGACGCAGTGAAGAAATCAATCAAACCCTAGTCGAATCGCAACAAAAATGATCTATTTTCACATAACTACAGTGGTCGGCGACCCACTTTGGGGTCGCGATTCGGGGGTTGAGAAGCACTGATCTAATAGTTTGACTATTCTTCAACGTAATTTCAACTAGCATGGTTTAGCATTACAGAGTAATTTGGATTCTCTGTATAACAGCTAAAATCTCAACCCATCAAGCAATTAACTAAACTTGTTTTTTAAATTTTTTTGGCCATAATTTTGAACAGTAATAGAGCTGTACGTTAGATCTGCCTATTAAGATCACTAACAAACAAAATTGCTGTTCAGTGTTTTTTGCAAGCGCATAACCACAACACTACGCGATGCTGTTGATAAACACCTAAACGCCGCGCCGCCTCCAAGCATTGTTTTACTTTCTGCATTCGAACAATGCTTTTTAAATAAGTTAATCAAGCTAGCTTTTTAGGATTTAAAAAAGTTAACTTCTCTTATAGAATTGAGTCTTAAAGGCTATACCAGCTTATTTGTTCTTGCAAAAATATGCGCTTTTTGTAACAGCCAAAAAGCATTAATATCGCTGTGGAATGATGAGTAGAATTGCAAAAGAAAAAAATGCAATTTTCATTAAGGCTGACTAAACAAAGCTGTACTTCTCGGTTCTAAAGGGCCGTTTCCACTACCAGCGTGAAAAAGAGCATTCTTTGTCTCTTTTATTGATCTTCGATTGAAGCGAGCGCAAAAAAAAGCAATAAAACAAACAAAGAATGCTTTTTTCCATGCTCGTAGTGGAAACGGGCCGTTCCTAAATAATTAAATTTACCTCATTTCTGCTGACCGTGAAGTTGCTGGAAATGAGCCAACTTTTAAGGAAAAATAACTCAATTACAATTTGAATTTATACGATGTACTGTAGAACCTGTTTATACAGATGACCTTAGCATTATGAAAGTCAGCATCGAAGTCAACGAATGCATGCAATGCCAATCATTGCAGCATGAACTAACGAATTTTCATTCAGCAAAATATCTAATAAATATGCGAAGAATAACTACTAAAGTAATCAATAGGAATTAATTTTTGCATGCCACGTATCAAGCAACTTGCAAGTTCAACACAAAAAAACAACTATAATATTAACTAAAAAGAAATACTTTATACTGCTACAAACCAGTCAGTACCGAACGTTAAACACAAACAATACAAAGCAGAAAAAAAGCAATGTTAGATCATGCGCACTGCACATTTTTTCTCGAATCGAAATGTTTTCTTTCATTCCAGGTAAATTCAACTGGTTTCTCGTAAGGCAGTTTAACAATACAGGGTCAAATTATGTGATCTGCATTTGATTATCAAGATTATGCAATCTGCAATTGACTAAATTTTCAAAGATATATTTTCTTCAATATTCCTTTAGCTTTCAATTTTAAGTAAAGCGCAAATTTTATTAAACACGTTTCGAAACATCATAGCTGTATTGGCAACAAATTTGTGAAATAAACGCGTATTAAATGCTAAACGTCAAAGCCGGTTTACAACCTTCTCAAATTCATAACCAAGCTACAGCTAAATTGGTGGCACTTTCCAAGAACTCGAGCAACTATTAGGCTATGTCATACACTATGCTTTGTCATACAGTATGGACGACTTTACCACATAAAAAAAATTAAAAACGCCGGTGCAAAGAAATGTATGAGTAGCAAGTAAAATAAAGCACGACCGACATTTGTTCAAATTGGAGGACAGAAAGCATTGCAGAACACGGTAATTCTACAAACGAAACTAGCTGGTGGCCGAAGACACTAAGAAAGCTGCTTTTTACTGTACAAAATGGCTCTGCCACGTTTAGCCATTTAGAGTTGGCCAATTACTGTTAATAAAAAAATCATTATAATAAGGAGAACATGAGAATCACTATGAGCGAAAATTTTGCCACATTTAACTTGGATCTTTTATAGAATTCTATAGAGTAAAGCTTTTTTTCGTGATAAAGTGAATCGCTATGCTATTTCGAAAAATCGCTCAAGTTATTATAAACATTAACTTTACATTTCACTTTTAAAGAAGATAGCCACACTTTTTATCCATTTTGAGCTAACTTTAAAAAACCAATCATATCAGTCCTTTGAAGTCAAAAATTAGATATCACGCAATTACAAAGAGAGCAAGCAACTGCTTCAATGTTAAACGCTGGAAGATACACTTTCTACTTTGTAGCGACGATCGTAATATTGACTTTGCAAAGTAGTTTTTTTATTAATCTGAGAACTGTTTCCAACTTGAATTAAGTAGAATTTCTGACTGCAAACTGTTCGCATTTTGGCCGTAACTAAAACAAAACTAAAATTCACAAAAAATTTTAAAATCTTTTTGAAACAAAGATTTTTTTTCTCTACTTCAGGAAATTTGTAGATAGTAAATAATAATTAAATGATTTAATCCTACAGTGCAACAATAAATAAGTTTATTTAGTTTAATATATACGAATTAACAAGATCTCTATGGCTCAAATTTACATATGAAATTTGTAATTTTCTCAAATAATTTATGAACATTTTTTCGGGGTTAACTTTTAACTTATAAGTAACAGTTCAAAGGATCTGTGAACATTAAATCAATCGATTAAACGCATGCAAGTTGTCGCAAATCAAGGCGAAAGGTACACTGAGCACTAAAAAATGCAATAAAATGAAACTTGCAAGCGCAAACAATTTTTGTCAACAAACCCAGTAAAGAAAATCTGCCCGGTAACAACAGACATACAGAAAAAGCAAACTGCAGCTTAATTGACCGAACGGATATATAAAACTTGCAAAAAAGTATCAATGCACAACTAACAACAAAAAATTAATCTATTGCAGATTTTTAAAGGCAAATCTAAATTTCTATAATGACATTTCTGCACGCAAGCTACGAAAACACCTCTTTAATATTTAATGACTTGAACACCTTAAAACTTGCAGTTGCGTAGAGAGGGGCTACTAAGCGTGCGGTCTACCACTAAATTATTCATCCTAAATTACGCGGTAGACCTCTCACGCGGTAAACTCACCTACCAAATGGCATTCACAAAATTTTTGGTCCCAGTATTAAGATTTTCATTAGTTTTTAATTGTAGGTTGTGTAGCGAAGGTATCCATGGGGCGATTACCTTGTTCTAATTTTAGTCTCATTGTGTCGGTTTTTGCCATCTCTGGGACTTAGTAATTTAAAAAATCGTTTTAAGTGGCTGCAAAAAGTTTTTAAGAACCATTAGCTCAATATCTAAAAATTTCAAATTACTTTGCTGGCAACAGAAACACCACTGGTTTTGAATTTGTTAATTCTTTTTTTGAAATGTGCAGAATCAAAATTTAATATTTTTTAATGTAAATACTGTTAATATTTTTTAAATTTAAATTAATTACAAATTGATATTTTTTTTCGTAAGTTAAAATAATTTCTCGACCATGTTACTCTTTTGCATGCTTAATACATTCGTTTGCTTTCAACAAAATGAACCTCAAACCATTTTTCCTTTTAGGTTTTTGAAAAACATCAAATTTTAAACTTCTCTGAGTCTTAAATGACTTATTTTTCGTTGCGTAAGGGTTTTTTTAAAACTCTCAATAGACTATTTGATAGTTAAAAATTTTAATCCAAACAAAACATATTTGCTCTTAATACCACTTTTTAACTCCCGTCAGAAGTACTCTTTTGGTGCAAGTTTTTAATTCCTTTTAATTGCCGTCTAAAACACTAAATTTTTATCATTCAGTAGTAAGAGTGGTAAAATTGAAGACACAATTTAGTATAACAATCTGGCAGGCAATTGTGTTGATTTTAACAGTTACGTACATTTAAATTTACTGTTACTAAAACTCTCAATTTCTTTCCAATGTAACTGCAACTTATATAAAGGTTAAACCTTTAGTAACAACGAAAGTATGCGTAAAAAAAATTACCTGGACTACTTACATAAGAGTTTTTGCTCGAAGCGTAAAACTTTTCTCTTCCAATACAAGAATAGATTGTTATCGAATAATTGAACAAAATTCGAACCTAGCATTAGCACTCAACCATGTAATTTAAAGATGAAGCATGATATCTTTTTAAGTGCATTTTGCGGTTCAACAAGTATTTTGCTTGCTTTCAATTTACCGGTAAAACGCGCCGCACATTTTTCTCGACGCGCAAACAATGTGCACGGTCTCAGGGAAAGAGTTTTAGTAGTTAAAGCAAGGTGGGCGGAAAAGTTTTTATTTAGATGACCCAATAAAGCAGTGTACCATATTACGCATGCTCAGTTAAAAAAGTTTAAAAAAATGCGAGGTAATGTCAAACGTAATAACACATGGAAGATAGTTAAAAGTTTGGTGAAAATATCACAATAGAAAGCATGGTAGCAACAATTTGAAGGATACAATTAATTGTAGATGTTATGAAAAGATAAACATGAGAAGAGAGCATAAGAGATAAACCAGTGGTTTTCAACCTCTTTGGTGCAGCGGAACCCCAATGAAACATTCCAGAAACTTGAGGAGCCCCTGTGCGGTAATTTGATTGTCTTACGCCAGGGTGGTCCAACTTCTGCACTCTTGTGGGCCACTTTTCAAAATTATTCGAGTTTGCGGGCCGTAACCGGCTAAAAACACCTATTTTCGTCCCAAAATCAGGGTGTTCTCTAAAAAAAAAGGTCTTCACTCGGAATCGGTCTCTGAAATTATTAATACAAACTGTAAAAAATTACATTTATTCTCGTAAAAAATTCAATGAGAAACTTGAGCCTAATGTTTCTTGCACAACTCTTTAAGATTGGGTCGTGTTTTTGATAGACACACACGAAGTTCATCTTCCACAGACAACTTACGGAACCCCTGAACTGTTCTGACGGAACCCCGGTTGAAAACCACTGAGATAAACTAAGGCGTGACTTTACTGCGTGGTGATCGATGGGTGGTAGTGGGCTTACACGACCCATACCTAGGGATGAGGGTGATCAATGGGTGGCGCAGCAAGTCGAAAATGAAATGAAATTAACTGAGCAATAAACGATAAACTTTACGTTTAGGTCATTTTTGATCAGATCAGATCAACAGATTCCAACAAAGCGTTTATTGAATTTCGATGAGAATGTTCGCTCATGTAGACGCTTGCGAAAATTCAATAAACGTGTAGCAAACTCATTTTCTCAGTACTTCGCAATGTCATTATCAGTTCTGCTTCGTGCAGCATATTGCGCCCAATTTACTGCCTCGCTTTATTGTCATTTTATGTTTGGCTCGCAAGCAGCCGCAAAGCTTGGTTTCTCAGCCAATTTTGTTATTTCCCCAAGCTAAATTTTGTTATATTTTCGCTGCGCCTCTTTATTTCCGTATCCTCTATATTCCGTATGCGGTATAGATGGTACATTTGTTTTAATGGGCTGATCCTAAAATAAATTTGTAGTACCTTTATTGTTAAGTTCAAAAAATGCAGAGTGATTAATTTGAAATTCCTTTATTTTTGCCAAAAAAAGGGACAATTGTCCTGAAAGCAAATAATAATAATTATTTTTATAAATTTTGCAACTAAATCATAGTTCTTCATTTTTTATAAGAACACGGAGATGTTGACAAGAGTGGTAGCCAGGGTTACTGTTCAAACTGACTAAGAAAATAATCACAATTACACCGAAACATGGGAACTACAGTTGTTTCAAACCTGTTTTTATTATGGCAATGTCCAGTAAAGACCAAGAAATGGTCTGCAATTAATGCTCAACAAAAAAATGACTCTCACTTATAAAGAATTGGTTTTGGATTAACTTGATGTTGCCAATATAAGTACGTTTTCTAGAAACACTATTAAAAACTAAAACTTTATTAACATTATTTGTGAAAACTAAGTACTTAATTTCAAAATAAGCACATTTAAAGTATTTTTTGTTTCTTAACCTGTGTGCCGAGGCACAGTAGTGTGCCGTGAGAGATTTCAAAGTGTACCTAAAACTTTTTAAAAACATTAGTCCAATGCTCCGCAACCTTTTTTTTTTTATTAGACACTACTTTTTTTGACGAAAATCAAGAAAACCGAGGCAGATTCAAAGTGAAGTCTTTTTTTTCAGAGAACACTACTTTTTAGGGACATCAAGAAATCCAAGACAGATTCAAAGTGAAGACCTTTTTTTAAAGAATACTACTTTTTATGGACGAAAATGAAGATCTGCATTTTGGTCAAAAAAGTGGCGAATTTTGAAAAGGTCCAAAGTAAGCCGCAGATGCAAAAAGGGGATCTTTTGTAGAAAGCCCCCGCCACCGCGCAGTGCTTAAAACGTGGCGGGGGTGTTTTTCTCAAATCTCACATTTTTGCATTAGTGGCGGGGCTTTCTACAAAAGATCCCAAAAAGGTTGAGAATCACTGATCTAAGGCGATTTTCGTAAAATAAGGATGAAATGCTTAACTCTGATGATAGCAAACAAAAGTACGCCAAGGTATACTCCAGCTATATAGACAAGGCCTAAATCTAAATTTTTTTCCAGACGTTTAAAGAGATGATATTAATACAAAGCAACAAGTGCATTTTTGTCACACTTCAAAAAAAATAACTTAAAAAAGTAATCGTAAAAGCCAAACTGAGAAGAAAGCTAACAAAAAACATAGAAACTTGCAGTGATCGGAAAAGTGGCCGAACTCAGTCAAACAGCTTAATATTGTAACTGTACGCCAACGAATTACAAGGGGCATCATTAAGTTATTTACTTTTGATTTGAACAAAAGTAGTATATATTTGTAATTGCTGCAGCGTGGTTTGAACCTGCGATCTAAACATGCTTTCTCGAAAATTTGAGCATTACCAATGCAAACAATTCTCCAATTATCCTAATCTCTCGCCGGACTCTTTGGAGTCAGTGGTTTTCAATTTGGGGTCGTGACCCCTGCAGCGGTCGTTTGGCTATTTTCTGGCGGGCGCGGAAGTGTTTGATAAGCAGAATTTTTGATTTAAAGTGAAGACTTTTTGAAGAACACTAACACGAGGAATAAGAGGCAGATTCAAAGTGAAGACCTTTTTTTAAAGATCATCAGAATTATGCAACAAAAATTAAATTTTGTTCACCGAAAGGGTTAAGTTAAGTTATCTTGGGTTGGAAATTTGCTCTCGGAATAAAAAAGGAGGAAACCACTGCTTTGAGCCTTCGTTGTGCGATCATAATGATTCAATAAGGCCCGGTATGCTCGCGCACATTGCGTACGCTCAGTATTTCCTGTTATTTTTAAATTGAAATTCGTCGAGCATCCACACTGGGCGTAAACGCAAAAACAAAAATCAAAAAAACATAGGTAAACCAAGTATATATGCCAGGTATCACAGATAACTAGACCTTCGTCAACTTTTTTCTGCGATCCATAATCTTTTCATAAAAAATCTGCGGCAATAAATTAGGCTACAACCTAACAAAAAATTTTCATATTCAAAAAGTGCGCAAGCTTTAAACTTTCAAAAAAGTTTAGAGTCAACTGCAAACAAAAAAAGAGAAAAAAATCATAGCAGATTCCTTTAAAAATGACTATGAAAATTGAGAAATTAATATTAATGTACTGATGGCTTTGTATATTCGAGCGTGTTTACCAAGCAACCGAGAGCGGGTAAAGTAAATTAATCTATTCTGCCGATACCAAATGTTGCGAAAACAGTTTGAAATTGTAAAAATTGCCATTGACATATTATTGATCGAAGAAAAAGCTTTCGGGAATACAGTACATAAAGTAAAGAATTAGAAAACAAAAATGTAACTTACACTAATAGATAAAATAAAATAAATGATAGATTTTAATTTTTTAATCACTGACGAACTTTTCGATTTCTTATATCGGCATGGCAAATAAAAATCACTCTTTAAAATTTTCGTTCGTAGTTTTGGCTTTAGTAATATTTTATGGCTATAGCCCGACGAGGTCTTTTATAATCGCAAGCATTATACAGGATGTCCACAAAGCCTTTAGACAATTTTATAAACTCATTAAAAATTTTTTTGCTAATATCACTTTTTTATTTCAGAGATGAATTAGATAAATAAAATAATTGAAATTAAATAAATAAAAGAATTTGCTCTTAAGATTTTGGAAAAAATCGAAGAGGATGGTCACTTTCTTTACCGCATTTGCTTTAGTGATGAAGCAACTTTTCATGTGTCTGAAAAGCTTAACAAACATTTGGGGAACTGAAAACCCACACATTACTAGGGAAATTGAACGTGACAGCCCAAAGGTTAATGTGTGGTGCGGACTTTTGTGTAACAAAGTTATTGGACCATTTTTCTTTGAAAAGACAATAACAGCAGACATTTACCTTGATACTCTAACCGAATATGTAGGACTCATATAGAAATTTATTAATGCTTTGAATAAAAACTTCACTATTTACTTGATATTATTTAAACATTTAAGAGATTTCCAACTTCAGTTGTAATATTAATAAATTTTTAAAATTGTCTAAGGACTTTGTGGACACCCTGTATATAATCAAAAACCTAGAAACAATGTTATAGTAAAACAAATTTTGCCCGTAGGCAAAGTAGAGTAAAATATTTGTTTTATAAATTTTACTTAACTTACCGAAAACGTGTTTTGCTAATACTAAATTTACTTAACTTACCGAAAAAGGCAAAATTTTAACAGATTGTTTAAGTTAGCGAGAAATGATTAACTTTTAAAATAAAAAAATTGATGAAAAATCCTAATTACAAGAGGAATATTTTTTGGATTCTTACAGAAACTCAAGAAAAATGACATGAACTTGGTAAGATCTTAAATAAAAAAAGATAATATTCAGTAGAAAAGCTTTTTTTTAACTTTGACAATATAAAACTTTTTATTTGGATTGACTTTGTCTTATAAATTTTGATTTTGTGATATTATAGTACTGTTTATTAGCGCATGTTAAACGAAATTATTTTGCTTAGTCATTGTGGTTATATAATTTTGTAAGATAATTCTATGCAGTTTTAAACCATAGCTTAAGGTATTCGTAAGAACTTTATGGATTCTATTGTAAGCTTACTTTTTGATAAAGAGGTAAAGAAGTTTGAAGCGTGTATACAACAGTGTAGTTAAATAAATCATTCCGTAGAAGACAACATTATTAACTTTTACAGCAGTAGGAGTTACTCTACATTGGTAACATAAAAATTATGGTATCGATTGAAGAAAAAAAATTGAATAACTTAACAATTGCGCTTTGTTTTTTTTTTTTATTGAAAATAACGAAAAATCTGGTATCACAATTTCTTTTCATAGTCTCTATTAAGAAAACGAGAAAAACCAAAGAGCTGCGTCTATTCTTTCTGATACATAATAAAGTGTCTAATCAATGCATATTTAGATAAGACTGTAATTACATAAGCATATCATTGTTGGAATAATAAAGTGAATCCTGAAAGTTATAAAACAATCCAAAACAGTCGAAAATTAAACCAGGTTCAAACTTGTAATGCGTGGTAGATTCATAATAAGATATATACACTAAGAAAATTATTTAAAAAAAATTATTCTTAACAAAAAACCTCAGCTAAATACCACTCAACCCTATAATAACCTTTTGTTTATTCAACTTATTCAAATAGAATGTGTTAATTCAAATTCAGATAACTTATTCAAATGAAACATTCTATTTGAATAAGTTATCTGAAGAAGTTACATAAATGAAAGCTTATAGAGATGAGTGGTATTTAGCAGAGATTTTTGCTAATAATTTTTTGAAAGTCATGTCTTCAGAATTCTGGCTTGCAGAATAACCAAGTGGTAAAAAGGGCTGTTTAAATAGCAAATGCAATCGATATGCTCTTGGTTCAACCCCTACTCTAACCATCCTGTTATGTTATTTAGAAAAACACTGAACATTTTTTCACCAACTTAATACATAAAAACATCAGTAATATGTTGTCCCTAAAAGTCATTTTTATGATTTTAAATACCTTTCATCCACTGAATCAACTAATCTCTTCAAAGAGTCGGTAGTTCCAGGTTGACCCTCCATTGCAAACCACAAGATCTATCTAAGATGGCTCTGCAAAAAGAAAACATGCAAACTGTAATACATGATATATCAATGCAAAACTACTATTTAGAACACTTTGATAAGAAGCAATATGTAAAGCAAAAACATAAACATAACTGCAGATTGCTGGTGCTATATTTTTATCTGTATATTTATCTTCTTGACTGGCAGGAAAGTATTGGAGGTGCTATACACAAACAACTGTCCAGCAATTACCCTGACCTGCTTCTGGAGAAAGCAAGATATTGCTCTCCGGTTGAAATTTTTTAGTTTGGTTTTTTAGTTTTTATAAAGAGATATGACTGAAATTTAAAGCTGCTTGCTAAGACTGCCAAACAGGGAAAGTACTGTTAAGTATCTTTCCCAAGGATACAGCAAAATGGTAGAAGTAGGCTTTAAACCACAACAGTGTCAATTGCAATCACAGCACTCTGAACCATTCCACAGTGCTGCCAACATATATATAACTTTGGTTTACATTTAAAACTTTATGCTATACAAAAACAAATTAATTAAATGTAATAAAACTATTTAAAACAAATTACTTACCTTTTTTAAAAATATTTTATAATTTGAATCAGATAGTTATTTTAATTACAATTACTAAAAAAAAGCATCAGATTTACAATGTAATCAACACATAAACTTTGACAAAATAAACTCACAAACTATCAAATACACATTATGAGTTTAATCAAAAATATCAAAAACCAAAATTATTTACTGTAACATTACTGAAGCAGTAATTGACAGATATAAATCAAATAGGTAATGAGTTAATCACATTACTGCTTTTTGCTAAAGCTTTTGAGATATGCAACAATTGCAATGAAAATCTTAAGCATCCTTCAGTTTGCTATATAAATATTGTAATCACCAAATATATCCATTAACTAAAAGACATGCTGTTTTTATGTGATCATAACGAATTTTTTAATGCTTTTTGCAATTGTTATACCATTTTTGTAATAAGAATTTGTTTTTTCAATAGTTTTTAAATACAAATTTAAACCAAATTGTAACTTTAATCCTCTAAAATCCAAAAATGCTTTGAACTAATAAAATATTTAAAAAATTACAAAAAAATCTGAGTAAGAATTAAACCCAATGGTTTCTGCTATATAATTAAACTATCTAGCCACTAAGTCACCAATTTTTTTGGTAATAGATGTAAGTCAAGCAGTGATGCACCCCAACATGAAATTTTAATTTTCATTCATTACTGCACTAAAATGCAACTAGTTTTATTTAATATTTTTCTTTTATGGTGTCTTCCTATACATCAAATGGATTATTAAACAAGTTTATATCATTTTTGAGAAAAAGTCACCAAAGAAAAATAAAAATTCTCAAATGTTTTATCAGAGAAACAAATAACGCATTACTTGCAGATTTATTCTCTTAGGAGTGTAAAAAAGTGAGCTTAGTATGCATTTTTCATTTTTTAATTCATAGTTTTATTTTAAATATATATCTCCACATCTTGAGAATCAATAAAAACTTTTTTCTAAGCTGCAAGTTAAAGATCTGTACATGTATGGATAAGCCTGTCAGCCTGTACCTGCCCATGGGCCAGCCTGCCATAATTTGAAAAGAGGCTGTGACCTCAAAAAATATTTTTGACGGGGTAAAGGTGGCTTACAGGTTGTACCATGCTTGTAGGTCTACCTGATATTGCTGCTCTTGCTTAGTTATAATAAGAATCCACTTATTTTTATTTTATCTTTCTATTTATGCTCCTGACTTGCAGAAAGCATCAGAGAAACTATCAAGCAATAACTCTACACTGCTTCTAGAGATGCTGAGATATTGCTGTGTGGTTGAAATTCTTTACTTGGGTTTTTTAGTTTTATAGAGATATAACTGAAATTTGTAACTGCTTGCCAAGATGAGAAAGGGAAATTGCCAAAAAGTCTCTTTTCTAAAGAAACAACAGAATGGGACAAATAGATTTTGAATCCAAACTATGTTAAACACAATGATGACACTCTTAACCACTCAACCACACTATTAGCAATGCATGCACTCAAATTATTGTAAAGTAAAAATGTAATTTAAACAAGAAGAATGTTCTTCTTTTCATTTCTTACATTACTAAAAAACAGTCTGTCACTACAGAAAAATATTAAATTATATCATAGCAAACTTGTCAACTTTGCAGACCAGTACAATTTATAAGAAACTGGTAGTAGATTCCAGTAATCAGTTAACAATTTCTCTAAGACCTTAGCTAACACCTTAGCTATCATCTTGAAAATTAGGGAAATTGAGGATAACTATTATTTAGATCATAAAATGTAGGGTCTCTTAAAGAAGTCATTATATTAAAGGATTTTTGTTGGTAAAACTAACCTGGAATCCCTGAAATTATTACGGCTTCTTGAAGATTCTTTATTTTCTCCTGGTGCTGTAGAGGGATCCCAGATAGTTTTACCAACAAAAAGCAATTATGATGACTTCCTGAAGAGACTCAAAATGTATTGATCATGAGGATACCAAAAGAGTTTCGTATATAATATTGTAGTATTACTGGAATGATAACAAAATAGCTTGCAATTTTTTATTGTGTTTTTTGATAAAACTTACCCTAAAATATTATTAAAAAATAAAAACAATTTAATTCAGTTTCTCTAATGTTTTATTCAGCCTGTGTATCAGTATCACCAAAATTAAAACAAAACAACGTTTTGCAAATTGTGATTATTTTGTAACATAAACGTTACGCTAACACATTTAATCCAAGAAACAACCTATAAACTTGATTATCAACATAATAATGGAGGTGATAAGTGCATCAAGTGACTATTCCCATCTGTCACCAAATGTGATAAGATATTGCAGTTAATTCATAGGGTAGTTTGACAGCAATTTACACATATTAAAAATGCCACGCAGAGAAAACTACCACAAAATGCCTCTCTTTTCTCGCATTATTTACGACATGACAAGGATTACAGCTGAACTGAATGCAAGACAATTGCAGCAATCGTCAAAGTGGAACCATAGACTCTACAATAACAAGACATCAGGCTAAGCTGTTTTGCGTGTTCACTATGCGCCTGATAGCGGTATTCATCATCAAACATAGCAACGACAACGCTTGTATAGAAATACTATGGCAAAATATAGGTTTATTACTTTCTATTTCAGCCCCAAGTATCAGTCGTAGTTGTTTTAAAAATCTTGCTTATTACTATAAAGTATATGTAGAGATATTTCTAAAAGTCAATATAATCGAACCTATTATTAAAACAAAATTATAATTATGACAAATTAAATAATCTTTTTTAAAAAATGTAGCCAGAAGTTTTCAATTTGTCACAGAACAGTGAAGAAATCGTGCAAAGCCCTGAAAAAAATAAATGCTAATCTTAAGCTAAAGCTAAAAGATATGTAAAAGAAATGTATTTTAATTAAATTAATACTTTCCTAAACCATTTTAAAAGTTTTTTATATCTTTGTAAGATCTGCAAGTTGTAGCTTGCGGATTTAAACTAGTAAAAAATAGTAAACGAAATGTATAGATTTTTTTTATTTTTTTTAAAACAAATTCTTAAAAAATCCAGAATTAAATATTTAGATTTATTCTATGTATAATAAAAATTACTTGGATATTTATAAACATTTTTTGTGCAAGTCTTCGGCGTTTTTCTTAGCCTACTGGTTTTGTTTCTTTATAGGTCGCCAGAATTTATTGAAGTATTAAAGTGCATCAATTAAAACATCAATAATAAAATAGTTATTGAAGTTATATTTAAGATCGATTAGCTTTGGGTATGCAAAAAAATTAAATGCTTTGTTTCGAATAAAAAAGCTTCACCAAACTAAATTTTTGAGAAAGAATTTGCAGCTTTACTGTTAGTTTTATCAAAGACTTGATCAAATTCGTACTTTCTATGTTCATTTGAATGTACTTTCAACGTGTAATTTCAGCTCTTCTTACATTTTGTTTTTGCTTAGTGTGATGGGTTGAAATCTAGATTTGAGTTTTTTGATTTTCATTTTGTTGAAATCTAGATTTGAAAAGACCTAGATTTCTTTTCGAGTGACGTGATGATTGGCAGTTTGTTTCTTTGCCTACTCGTTGGGAAATAGTTATTCTTCTTCATGAGATTAAACACTGTTATTGTTTTTGATAACAATAAATATGTTATTCTGACTCTTAGAGCTTCACTATTGTTACTGCTACTGATAAACATTTTAATAATTTTGCTGTTTGTGCAGTGGTAGATATTGGGTGAGGCGAATGAGACAGTCGTCTCAGGCCCCCCCTCGAAATTAGCCATACAGTTTCAATCCGCTGCAGATGTTTGTTTAGAGGGTATAATCAAGTCGGGACGAAAAGTGGGAAATGTAAAGAACGATATTAGGTGAAGACCTTTTTTTTTTAGAAAACACCCTGATTTTGGGACGAAAATAGGAAAATCTGAGAGCAAATGGAAGTGAAGACCTTTTTTTTTAAGAGGACACCATGAGTTTCGGAGAAAAATATGCAAGCCGAAATCAAAGGTCTTTTTTTTAGGCAACATCAATTTTTGAAAATTCTTGCCTCGGGCTTCTAAATTGGAATATCCACCACTGTGTTTGCGTTATATTTCTGTACAATTATATATAAAAATCTATTTAAATAAGCTTGTTGTGGTAGGATGAAAAAAGCAGATAAGAAGCAGTTTGGCACAGCGTCTCCGATTTATGAAATTATCTGGCGTCAAGTTGTATTTCCGAAAACCAACTGCAAAATTTGCAAAAAACATTGTATTTAAATTTATTGGATCTTTACATAAGGTTTACAGTTAAACTATTTATTCTTTTACATTTTATGTTTTTCAACCAACGAAGTAACACTAATTAAGGTGTTAATAAAAAAAAAAAAGGAAAACAAGAACTACGTCCAACTTTAAAGTGCTGGTTTCCAAACTTTCTCCATACTTGGCCCATATATTTATTTAAACGGCAGCTGTGGCTTATTACAAAAGTTTATTATACAGGGTGTTTTAAAAAGAATACACCAAAATTATTACGTTGTATGTCAAAAACAAAGAACAATAAAAAACTCAAGCTTAGGTAGATGTGTTGTACAAACCTGCAAGTTTTATTTCATGTTTTACAAGTGCTCAGTGTGACCACAACCGGCAGCATGGACGACATCAAGCCGATATGAGAATTCATCCCGAACGCGCCTCAGCATGTTGCGGTTCACCGTGTTGATTGCAGATGTTATTCAATTTTTCATGTCATCAATATTTAGTGGAAGCAATGCAGTATAAACTTTGTCTTTAGCATACCCTTACATTAAAAAATGACACACAGTGATGTCCGGGGATCTGAAACGCCAAAGGACAGAGTGCAAGATCTCTCGCACCTCTCCTACCAATCCATTGTTGGGGCACGTTTTCATTCAGATAAGCTCGAACCTCGAAATGCCAATAAATTAAAAATCGCAAGCACACCAAATGCTTCTGCTGAGGACTCGCCGTTTTCAGTCCAAAAAAAGTGTTTTTCCCACAATTCAATGCTGCCAGAAGGATTACTATCCACAGCGGTGAAAGTGACACCTAATCAAAACTTTGATAACTATTTTATCAACTAATCATTGATTCATTTTACTACAATGTTAAAAAAACAATAAATGCGTGATAATTTTGGTAAACACCCTGTATATACGTTAACAGCTTTATAGTGAAAAATAATGATATTATATGATTAACACATTTTTTTTAAAATAGAGCTTAAAATATTATATTATAATGCAATTTGTTGAAATAGCTTGTGGGCCATTAAAATTATCTTCGTGGCCCACTATTGGAGCATGGCCAATAGTTTGGAAACCACTTTTTCAAAGCATAAAAAAAGGCACGGGAAAAATCGAAACCATTGAAGAGCAGTCACCAAAAACAGCAAAATAAAAGAACAATCTTTAAAATTCTTTATAAAATTATATATGGAAACCCATGTGCGATCATTGCTTGTCCGATTGATGGAAACCAGTTGCTCGCTTTCATTCACCTAAACGAAAAACAAAACAATGATAAACAACTTAGAGTCAATAAAGTTAGCAACTGCAATAAATAACCGAAAAAGTAGTAATTTGTTAAATAGATACACATACTGGATTCAGGTGCACTACATGCAACAGATATATCTTCAATGGAAACATTTGAATTCCTGACATTTTTACGAGAATGTATGGCATTGGCATTATAGCCAAAGTTAACAATTGTTGGAGTTGTATTTCGTCGTCCAACGCTACGCTGATGGCCGAAGATTCCAGGCAATCTAAGATAAAAATAATAATTTTACGTTTTACACTAACAAATATAAGGCCACTGCTCAGAGTTGTAGCAGAATTTTAAAAATCATTTACGTCAAATATTTTGGTACTTATTTATTTTTTTAGTATGATCGAAATAGTATTATACATGTATTCCGTTTTGCTAAATATTACTAAATAATGCAGCAAGTGGTAGAAAATTTGATGGTAAACTATTTAGAACACAAACGCACCGCTGATAAATTCAACATTGTCGAACGCAACGTCATTGTAAAACTTTGTTACTTTTTTGTTGTAGTTATATAATATAAAAAAATGCAAAATCAAAAATAAAACCTTGGTTACATCTTCTCGTAATAACATATTGTGCCCCGTCTTGAAGGGTATCTGCAATAAGGCCAGCCATAGAAAAAGAAGTGCAGAGAATTCCTTCTTCTGTTGAAGGTGTAAGCAACATTTTTTCATCATAGTCGTCTCTTGCACGAGCTTCGAGTCGCCATTTTGAAAAATATTCTACACAGAGACAGTTAAAAAATTGCTTCAAATTTTCAATAAAAAAAAAAAGCATTGTTTTTTAAATTGAAATGCGTAAAACGCTTTACTTTGTATCGAAATTGGGTGTTTTTACGACTTTTCTTGTATTCGGTAGTACAATAAAATTATTTTATTACAGAAGATAAAAACTTAAATCAATGGCCTAGTAGCCCAAATTTTAAAGCTCATTTCCACTACAAGCGTGGAATAAAGTAATCCTTGTTTCCTTATTGAGTTTTTTTGCTTTGCTTAGCGCTTAAGCGCGAAAAGAGGTACAAAATTCAATGAAACAGACAACTGTCCGATAATCACGACATTGGCAATGTAAAATTGCGAAGCCCAAAGTTTTTCTCGATTGGATTAATTTCTAGCAAAACATTAGTACCGTAAATGTAAAGAGCAACTTTCGTAAAACCTCAAACCTGGAACAGCAGTCGTGAGCCATTTTATTCTGTCGTCAGAAAAGAGGGTTGTTTAACATTTGTGTATGGTGATAGTTGTGGCTTTGCTTTTCGTTTATGGTCATGCAGACCTGTGTTCATTAGGTCGAACCAATAATCCACAAACAAAAGAAACTCAGCCAAATGTACATGACCCGCTTGTTTAACTGCTAGCCCCACAGTTGAAGATAATACCTGTAATAAAGTTTTTTAAAACTATTAAAAGTTCTTCTTTTCTCGAGTGGTCCTGATGGCTGGCTTAAAACACTTAAAAGTGAGGAACAAAAAAAGTAATAATTTTTTTTTTTAGATTTGTTTTTACTACAATTTTCATTCGTTTAAATTTTAAAGAAACAGAACAATTAACAGTGAAAATAACAATACTTATTTAATATTAATACTTCTTAAAATCAAGTTTTTATAATATCAACAAATTGATTATATGCACTTCTCTTGCACAGCATTAAAGTGATAGCAATTTACCTGAGCAGCTAAATAAACTTTCATTTTCTCATAGTTTTCTGGATATGCATGCGATTTTGTAAGGCGAAGAAAGCGTCGAGGTAATATTGAAAGATCTTCCATAATTAATTGTTTGATTGGTTTCCAAGATAAATGACTTTTGTTCCAGAGATGACGATTACATGACATTAAGTTGTTTCTTAAAGTTTTTAACAAATGAGGAGGATCATAGATAAAGTATATAAATCTGTGACAAAAAATAAAAATTAAGACGTAAGAATCTTAACTCTTAATATGAAGAAAAAAAACACATGATGAAATCAAAATTACACATTACAAAACTAGGGAATTAAACCAAAATAATGCTATTGACTACGTATGCTTAACAAATTTTCAGTAAAAGGGCACCTTTGCAGATCAGCAGGATTCTTCATCCGATACAAAACACTATTTGGCTCCTTTTGAGCAAATGCCTTGAAAGTGGTATGATTGACAGAAAGACCATCACCTACAAAAGAGACACGGGGAGTTTTCATGAAAATTTAAAAAATTAAAGATACCTTTGGTTTACCTATAATTCCAACCACACAAACTCCAGCTTCCATTTCCAGGCTCATTATTGCATCAAGCAACATGAAATATAATGGTTCTGAAGTGAGACCACGAGAAGGATAGTATGCCAGTAATCGATCCAGCAAATTATTGGTTTACACCTAAAAATATTTTTAATGATGCAATTGAAGATAAGATTTAGTACATGAAAAAATTGTACATTTTGTGTATAATATAAAATTTAACATTATCACAAAGTCTCAAACTAACCTCTTACATAAAAGCCAGGACGTTTTCTGCCAAAGTTCCAGCACAATTACTCAAAATAGTAATCGCTTCAGAAGCATAATCAACAAAACCTATCAAATCACCAGTGTCTTTCCGATAAAGCAAGCTTTCTGGAAATTTAAGTAAAAAAGTTTTACAAAAAAATGAAGGAAGTCTTCCCACGTAAGTTTCCTACCAGTGATTTTCATTTCATCAATAACAAGAACATTTTTTTGAAATAATGCCTTGTTTTTTCCAGCTATGGAGCGAATTTCTTTGAGGACATTTGAGGTAATACCAGGTGTTGGCTTAAATAAATTTCGTTCCAAGCACAACCTTTGCTTTGATTGTAATACCAGCAATTTCGTGTCTTTGAGCATGGCACATGCTGCTGGACTTTTATTAAATAATTTCATGCAATACCTAAAAAGTACCATTTTTTTTATATATTTTTTTACTCATAAAAAAAACTATTATTTCGAAAACTAAATCTTTCCAATCTCTTGTTTGTTGCTCCACAACCTTTTTGTGCTCACAACTTTAAATAGTTTTCACTGACCTTAATATTGAAGCTGGAAAACGTCGTCTGGAAGATGGTACATTTTTAAGGCTTAATTGATGTTTCCACCATTCTGACAAAAAAGTATCATTTTTATTTTGAGCACAAATTGCTGTGACAAAATCCTCAGTTGCCAAATCTGTATTCAAAGTCACACCATATTTTTGTTGAAAATTAGAAATCCTACAAAAAAACACCTTTTATTCTAGGTATCTTAAAAGTAGGAATAACCCTACAGCTGAAGTTACATTCTAAAACATGCAATATAATTTTTAAGTTAGCAAACCAGAAGAAATTTGCCAAAATCAGTCATAATTAATCAAATATGCTTATTGATTCCCATAACCTTTTTAGACAATTTTCTAAAGTATGACAAAAAGCACAATAAATTTAACTGTCACGTCACTCCACATAATGTTATGGCTAATCAAATCTGCTTATTGATTTCACTTTACAAAAATACATTTTATTTTTTCGTCCTAAAGTTGAAGCAAGTTTTTCTTTACTGCAAGACTTCATGTTTTTTATTTTTTTTGAAGGGCTTAGTTGCTTAGCTGTCTCCTTTCTTTCTTCAGTCAATGCTGCATTAAAACTTTCTTTGAGATGAGAAGTACAACATTTAGAGCAAACTTTCTTTTCTGAAAAAATTGCCACCGCACATTGCTTGCTCAAAAACCTGAAAAACATTTTTTGGGACAATTTAAGACAAATGTTTTTATTAAGTGAAATTTTTTCAGAGAAAAAAAAAAGATATAACACCGACAAATTACCTTTGACATGATGAATTCAAGTCACTGTAATTAATCTGAAATAAATTGAGACACAACCAATTTTCTTGTAACTTTATCAAATCCACAACAAAGTTTAGCTTGTCCAATAGTTTTTAAAAAATCACAAAACCCATGAGCATCCAACTTTATAGAAGGTAAAGATTCGCAAGGTACTGGAATACCACACAATGCAACATGGCATGTCATGTTTGAATATAAAACAACTTTTGCATCATCTACAAAGTTTTTTTTGATGGTAAAATCAAGTGGAATTCATTTTCGTCTAAAAATAAACACCTCCAAGAAGGTGGCAAATTGTTAGAAACTAATTGTGATGTTTCTAAAAAAACGTTTGTTGCACTTTGATCAATTGTTAAACAATGATTAGTACTTTATTGGTTAAGTTGAATGTCATCTAGAGTTGAAATATCTTGAAAAGTATGTTTAGTTATGGTACGTCTTTCTGTACGTTTAACTGTACAATGACTTTTTTGTGGAAGGTGCTTTGAAGGTAAAGCACCAAATTTTAACCAGCTCCTCTTATTATCTGTAATAAAAATAACCCACATTAACTCCAGGCAATATAACTTCATTTGGACTAAAAAACAAATTAGTAAACAAGAATCCAATAGAGTATCTATTATAAAACCATAAATTTTAATTTAATGCCATTTTCTTTTAGTAAAACTTTTTCAAAAATCAATATCCACAGATAGAATAGCAATAAACAAAAGACAATGTTGATCATATAATGATAACACTTTTAACCGAAGTGAATTTTTATTCAAATTTAAATTCCAAACATAGACATGTTTCTATAAACAAAGTATTTAATTTATCAATGAATATTAAAACTAACATTTAACAATGTCATTTTCTTCAAAATGAAGGCTGCATATGCAAGCAATTCCTTTTTCCAAATGTTGTTTAAAATTGGCATTATTGGGAGCATGATATTTATAAAGGACTTCTTTCATACACTTTGATCAATTTGTTGAATCATATTCCCTATTTGTAGCACCATGTGAAACTTTATACAATTTCACTCCAGGTGTTGATCTTGTGGTATCACAGCCAGGAATGCAACAAAAGTGAGACATCTTTACAAAAAAATTTTTTTTAAACTATATATATTAATTCTGGTCAAAAAAATAAAAATTCAAAAAATATATACTTAAAATCAAAAATCAAAAAAATGTCAATCAAAAAATATATAAACACTGTTACCAGGGATATTACTTAGTTTAAAATTCATTTGTTCTTCTGCTTCACCATATATTAAAGGTCTTAGTGATGAAATGTCTACAATTTTGAGCAAATTTAATATTGGCGTTTATACTTGCCCATATAAAACAATTGGAAATATTTTACTTAAGATAAAAGACTCTGTGGATGAAATATATAAGCATGGTGCAATTTATAAAATTCCTTGTAAAGATTGTGGATGTATATATTGGTGAAACGGGCAGCTGCTTTAATACTCGCTTGTCTAAACATAAACGTGATTTGAAACCGATTAATTTGGCTAACTGAAAAGAAGATGATTTAAATAAAAAACTTGCATTGGTTAAACATTGTTTTAATTGTGAACATAGATTTTGGAAATTTTAAAATATTGAATTACAACATTATAAAAAACAAAAATTTCTAGAATCCTTATATTTTAATAGTACAAAAAATTCAATAAATGACAAAGATTGGAATGTTTTTCCAAAAATATATAGTAACATAAAAATCTCACAATAAATGTGAATTTTCAACCTGTTAAATTTGTTTCAGTTGCACAAAGTAGTTATTGAATTGTTATGCATGTTTGCCTCTCACCTTGTGTTTATTAGTTTGTTTTTTAACTTCTTGGTTTTTTTAAAATAAGTTGTGCATTGTGTGTTGTTTTTACCTGATGAAGTCTGCCCAATGTAACAGACGAAACATTATATTAAGTTTTTCTTTGATAAATATATTAAGCCTTCTGTTATTTGTTGAAGTTTAACTTGCCTCTGATTCTACCCAGAAGAACAAATAAATTTTAAAAAAATATATATATATTTATTTATTCATTCATTCAATTTTATTTGCAATCAAGTTATTACATTTTCTAAGTTGTTATTGAGAAAGTGATTGCAAAATAGAAAACAGCAGCTAAACAATATATGTTATTACACACACAACATCAATCGTGTGCAGTTGCTGTACCTTTAAAACAAAGAAGCTAAGTTAATTTAAAAAAACAACTAAAGATAGAAAAAAGAAAATGAATAAAATATTTAAAAAAAAGAAGTGTATACATTTTGTTTATGAAAGTGAAGCAGAGCAATAATTAGCCAAAAAATGTACACCTCTGAGCAATATAGAATTTAAAGTAATTGTAAAATTTTATAAAGCCTAAAATACTTTTTTTAGTTTGAAATTAAGAAATTAAGATTATAACATTATAAGGTCAATATTGATCAAATTTACAAGCTTAACCATTTTGCTGTAATCTTTTACTTGGACCAGATTAAAATTAGTATTGATTTTATACTGGGTGGCCGAAAAGTCCCAGGACACTATACATGTATTTTCAATAAAACACAGTATTTTATAATGAAACACACAGAAACGTATATATTCAACAAAAAAGAGAACTTTATTAGAAACACAGCAGAAAACAACTAGAGTAATTTAGTGGTCTAGGGGATCAGTATGTTGGCCCTCATTGTTCTTGCACAATTCCATTCGCCTCCATGTTCTTTGTGCCATTTTTTGGAGAGAATTCCTTGATACACTAGCAAAAGCTGCAATAATTGCATGCTTTAGCTGATCAATGGTTTCGTATCTAATACCAGAAACTTGACCTTTAATAAAACCCCATAATGAGTTGTCTGGAGTGGTCAAGTCGGGGCTTCGTGGTGGCCAAGCAAAAGAATTTGATCCGCGGCCAATCCATCGATCAGGAAACTCTGCATTTAGCAGCGCTCTCACAGGAAGTGCAAAATGTGCAGGTTAGAATATTAAAACTGCATTTAACAATATTTAACAGCATTAAAATATTAAAAATAGAGTGTCCTGGGACTTTTCGGCCACCCTGTATATAAAAGAAACTGCATACAATTTTCACTTTTGAAATTTTGCACTTTTGGAACATACAATTTGCATTTTTGGACTCTAACCACTTCCCAAAACATGAAACGCAGTGCAAAACAATGTTGATGATAATGAAATACTTGCAAAATACAAATGCCATGAGTTTACTTTAAATAAAAAGATGGCAATACATTTTACTTAAAAATTTATAGGCAGTATAGTTTCCATACATATAACTAATAAATATTTTATTGTACAATTAAATAAATAATTTTAGAATTTTAAACTTTTGTTTTTACTATATAATAACAAATATATCAGTAAACATACTCAATTTTGAGCTTTAACATATATTCAAGCAGCATATTTATGTAACATAAACTTATTAAATTATTTGCTTTACCAGCTATTTTAAAATAAATGTAAGCACAATTAACAACGGATGAGAAGAATTAAGCTATAGCCACAACCCATAAAAACTCATGTCTAGCAACTTTTTTAAAAAATACATTAGCATAAATTGGTCTAATTCAAAATAAGCTTATAATACGAAATAAACCGATTTTTTGGTTGAAAAAAACGATTTTGCTTAATTAAAAGTTCTTTAAAAAAAATAGTGACTCCAAATACAAGCAAAGTAATCCACTCGCCCTTAAAAATATTTTGTTAGTTTTTTTATGATCTAATTTTTATTGGATAAAAATCTACATTAATTTTACTATACATAAAGTTGTGCAACCTATGTTTCGAAAAATTGGTTTTGGTTCACTATTCGCCGAGTTCCGTTGATTATCTTTTAAATTTAGGGAAATTTGAAAGCCTGCGATGTTATTAAAAGCAAACAGGGAGTGAGACCCGAAACTTCTATACTGTTCATAGAAAGAAAACCTTATAAATGATGAATATCGGTAGAGGCGCCACATGAACACACAAAACCGCGAAAAAACTGTAGGAAAGATATGGCAGCCTGATGTCTTGTTATTGTAGAGTCTATGGTGGAACTTATATGTGGAAGTTATATAAATTAATTTAAAAATTTTTTGCTACGCTTGATTGAATGTTACTTTTGTAATGCGTCGCTAATTTTTTTTGAAAAAGGTTTTATAATCTTTTTTTAGCGTCGCTGGGTAATTGGAAAACAACCCTTCAAATTCATTCTGACAATAAGCCCAGATATATAGCTGGAAATATATAAAGTTATTCAATGTAAACTAGTATTTAGAAGAGTGATTGTCTTAAATTTGTTTTAATTTACTGTAAACGTGCTGTTTCCAACTTTGTAAGTAATAATTTTAAATTTGCATAATTGTTTTATTCTTTTAATGTTTATGTGTGCTTATTTTTGTGGCTTTGTGCTTATACCCGCTTAATTTCAGGATTACAATAGAAAATAATGAAATCAGTTAATTTTTGAGCGTTTTTTAAAAATTGCAATGAGGACAGCACGGGAATTGAAGCAAGCATAAATCGACCAAAACATATCACTTGGCCATGCTGCTAACAATCATTCAACATTTCCATTAAATATCATTACGAAAAACACCTCATGGAAAAAATGCAATATTTGCAGTTTTTAAAAATGTAAGTGGACTTGCCAAACCAATTGTTTCTTGTTCCGTTTCTAAAAATCGCCCACACTATGTATATTCACAATCTCATAAAAAATCTCTTTGATTTCGCTTTGGTCCGTCTCAAATAGCCTAAGAAATAACGGTTTTATAAGCAATTTAAATATTTTACATTTAGTTATAAGAAAATGGCAACACTGCTTACTTTCGTAATGTGGAGTACATTCCAGAACTATCCGCTTGACCTGTTTTGACTATGACGTAATAGTGATTGTATGATTTGAGTAAATTTCAGAACGTTCGAGATACTCACGACCGAGTGATATAAATAAGGCTTGTTCGGAAGCATGGTTATGATTCGTTGTGGTAACTTAGAATTGGAAAATTGTTAGCTGTGTAAAGTCATAGTTTTTGAACGCAAGTCTTTGGTTGTCTACGTTATTGTGAAGAGCTGAAGAGTTAAGCTACTGAATCTGTATTTGCTGTTGAATTTATACTATTTTGGGCTCCTAAGTCGATTGGAGCATATTTTATTAATAAAGAAGATATTGTGGTAGTCTGAGCTGTGGTTTAGCTAGACTATATTTTTGCTGTCGCTGGTTCGAAGGTCAGATCCAGCGAGAAGATTTAAGAATTTTATCTTTTAGTAGACACCAAAACTGCGTTATCGGCGAGGCCTTCCTTACAGGCGCCGAAAGGTTAGACGATTAAACTGAGTTACTGAATTAATTTCTACAAAATTTCAAAAAACTAAATTGGTGGAAGTAACAAAAAATTCAAAAACTTTAGCAAATTTTAAAAAATTTGCTACAAAAATTCAAAAACTCTCCATTTCTATTAATAAAATTTTAGAGTTTTGTTCACTAACCTAGCAGGCTTTGGGGATTTCCCAAAGTTTAAAAACCTATGAAATCAAAACGCCAAACAGAAAACAAAATCAGAACTTTTATCACTACTTACTGAAAATATCTTCAAACAATATAAATCTCTATTAGGCTATAGGCTATAAAAGATACAATTCAAAAAATATACACTAATAGCTACTGTTGGAGAATCGGCGCTCTGTGGTTTATGAAGAATAGGTAAACATTCCGCCGTACGCTCCGAGCCAAGGGGGAGCCTGAAAAAGTATGATAAAGTTGTTTAAAGTACGGTAAACTTCCTTGTGCCGAGTCATGAACAAAATTTGGCGAAAACCTTCGCTGATTGAGTTACAAACTTTTATGTTTCATACTGTTTGGGTTGTTAGCAAATGTTCTGTGACTACTTTAAGCAATAAATCTAATAACTTTGCTCCCTTGTGTCCGTCATCCTTCTTGGGGCAGCAACATACACATTTAGGCACCTTTCACAATTGAGGTGATCTCCGACGGGATTATTTGCATAGGGCTACCCTTGCTCAAACATTTTGGGAGAGTTTGGTTATGTACCGACTTTGCAAAAACATGAAAAGTGGAGAATTGCTCGAGAAAACCTTTCACTTAGTTAATTTCTACTGGTTGAAGATGCGAATAATTTTTTGAAACGCAGGTCTTTTCTTTTAGGTCCTATTCAATGATTCCATTCTCAAATACTTCATGGGAAAGAATATGTCCATAAGGCGACTTTGCGGTTTTGAAATGTGCAGCTCAGGCGATATGGAACATGGTTTAAGAGATTTTTCAAAAATTGCACCTTTATGATGTTATTTGTGTTTCCAGTTTTTTTCGTGCTCTACATTTTGATGCTTTATATTATTGTAGTTGTATTTTTATATTAGTGTATTATTTTCATACGCTTTATAGTTGTATTGAAATTTAGGGTTATCGTTTTTATGATTCTCCTACCATTTTTCATGTGTGTTTGAAACTTCACACATTGTTCTGGTTTCAAAGGGGCCGCTATGTTGGAGAATTGGCCTATTAAACCACACTTCAGATGAATTCCAAATCTGTTTAAACCTGGCCAAAACATCATAATATTATCTTAAATACATAATTTGCGCTTTATTCATATTTTTTAGTTGATCGACATTTCGCCTAATTGCAAATTTTATTAGTTTTTTGTATTTGCTTTGAATTGTTAGAATCAATAGTAGTGGTAGAGATGGTGGTGGTGGACTTACCCGACCCATTCCTAGGGATGAAAGTACGGATCAACTCAGCGGAGTCCCAATAATTGGAAAAAAACGGTCCGAAACCAGAGGTCTAGAATAGTAAGTGTGGCCAAGAATGGCCAGACGTAGAAAGTTAATGCAGGGCAGTCTAGCACAAGATTGCAGCTATCCTGTGATTCAGATACACAGTTGGTGCACGAAGAAGTCTCGGCTCGATCAATCCTGTGGAGGTACCCGTTGCAACGTAAACGAGAGAGGGACAGCAAACGGAGCGAGAGAGGATAAGCTTCTCAGAATATATTGCGGGGGTTTGGTGTTGGAAAAAACCATATTAATACCGCGTCTCCAACTAGTGTAGAGAAATAGGCGTTGGTAGGAAATAAGAGGTGAAGGAGAGAGTATTATGGTGGAGGGGTCATGAGAAGCACCAACTTCAGCAAGGGTGTTTGCTACGTCGTTGCCTGGAAGAGAAAAATGACCAGATAGGTATCCATTGAAGATGGACTACCTTAGAGTCGGATAGAAAATTGAGGAAAAATTGGGTGTCAGTGAGATATTTGTATTAGGTATGGCAAGGGAGCAGACAGAGTTGATAGCACGGATTGAGAGTCGGAGAATAGGGTAACGGACTCAAAATTACATGAAAAGAACGGGAAATACACCATTTAAAGGCATAAATAATGGTATAAGTCTCGGCGCTATAGCTGGTGGCCCAGCGTCCAGCCGAGAAAGAGAGAAAGAGAGAGACAATAGTGAAACATTTAGTACATTTAATATGAATTCCTATTCATCCCTCTCCCAACCCGCCAGGAATCGAGCCATCAATCCAGGAAGTCATGCCACTGTGTGGGAAAATCCGTTGATGGGAGACAGCGGCGGCATGGCGAAGGGAAGGAGGGTTGTTACGAGGGCATGAGGAGGAAAAATGGTAAGAGATAGAATAAGAGGAAGGCGGAGACCAGAGAGGTTTGGGAGGATATAGAATTAGAGGTTTGCAAAATAATTGTAGGTTAGGGGTGAGGTCATGGGAACTAGGATCTCCACAATCGTTTCTTGAGGCGCGTTCAAGGAATATGATGGGCAAGAAAGCCCAGAGTAAAGGAAAAATGTAGTCAAAGAGCACTTTTGAAGTAAGAGAGAGAGGAAGAGACAAATTGGGCGAAAAGGTGATTCTAGGTGCAGGAGAGGAATTGGAGTTGATAACAGACAGCCTGTAATAAATCTACAAGAGGATCTGTGCATTCTTTCCAAGGTGATGATATGGGTGGGGGATGCGAAAGGAAACCAGTCTGAGGAAGAATGGGGCGGATACAGGTTTCATATAAGGTATAAAGAGATTCTTTGGAGGGGTCCTAAAAAGCAGAGACAATTAATGGAGCGGAAGGCACAAAATTGGTTGTGAAACTTCTTCCGTAAAGATAGAACATGATGTTTGAAAGAAAAGGTTACACCGAGAAAGGTCGGATTTGGATTAAAGTTAAGTGGGGTAATGACAATTGATAGAAAAAGGTTTAAAGACGGGATTGCCAGCGGTCTAGGCTAAAAAAAGATGTCTCACATTTGAGGGGGTTAAGGGTAGACGGCACTTTGAAGAGCATTCTATTGGAGGACACCTCTACGAAGACTTGAAAGTACGGAGATCTAATAAATAAGATCGTATCCATTTAAAAAAATAGAGAGGAAAACCAATAGAAAGGAGTTTAAAGAGAACGGCAGAATGCCAAGCTGAGTCAAAATCTGATGATGATGATGATGATGATGATGATATTTTATTCATGCTTAGTAACATTACTAAGTTTATGCAATATGAAGCATGAAAAGGAAACGCGACACAACGACGAACGTTAAACAGGCAGAAAGTATAGAGAGAGTTGAGAAAGAGAAAAAATAAGAAGCACGGCCGCATTACCTAATTCAAACTAAATATTAACCCTTTGCGGTCCAAAGTCATGTCACACATGCATTTAGTTTATAACCTTTCTAGAAAGTTCAAACCGTATGTAACAAATGCATGGAAGTATTTTTTATCAATATGGACTAGGAGAATTTCTGCAAAACTTGAAAATTATTTCATAAAATCAACATACACATAAACATCTTTTAAAAAATTTAGAAACAGAATTTGGTCCTCGACTGACCAAAATATTAAATTTGATTGGACCGCAAAGGGTTAATATTTAAAAAGACAAAAAATGTGCAGTGCAGGAACGGTTATGTAATTCATTGGGAGGCACAACCGCCATATTGCTAACTATGAATTTAGCTCAACTGAGCATGGTGAATAAAGAAAACCTCCCGAAAAGAAACCTCACCAGGTCCGGAAACCTTTTCTGGATGCACTGCAAATAAACAAACATGGAAATAAAACAAAATATACTTATATATATATACATTTCAAAGAGGGAAAAAAGAAGTATAAAGTTTAGAAAAAAATAGAACATGCCAACTGTGTAAATTGATTTGAATAATCAGTTAAAAATAAGGTTGGTTGTCCATTCAACGGTTTGAATTTGTTATATCAATTGATTCCAATTCTCTTGCGTAGCATACACTCTTTCTTGATAGAGATTGAAACGGTTTTGAAGATTGTGGCCTGATTGAGAATTGATAAGAGAACCAATGTTGATGATTGCTCCTAAGAAAGACATGTGCTTGAACTTCCTGAATTCATTTTTATCTGAAATAAAAATGCTTTCCCGCAGTAAGTAGCTCACTGAAATCATTAAATTTAGATCTTATTGAATATTTAATTATGCACTATTTCTAGTTTACAGATGTATAAAAGCAATACCTTCATGCACTGTCAAGTTATGGCGCCGAAAAGACAAAGCGCCATTAAGACGTGATTATAGTTTTATAACTTAATTTCTAAAATCTTTTGTTGATCCTTATTTATATTGATTCATTGAGAAAAGCTTTCGCAAAATTCACAGTGGCGAGAACAGTGCGTGCGCCTGGTATAGAATGGTGAAAGAAAACTGTAATTGACTGTGAGGGGAGGAGAACCTGATCTTTTAGTCGATAAACCAGGTTTAAAACCAGCTTGCACGGATGTGAAAATATTATAATACTCCAGAAAATAGGTGAGTTGTCCGCGAACCATTCTTTCGGAAGAGTTTGGAAGTGCAAGAAGTGAGAAAGATAGGGTGAAAAGAGGAAGTTGAGTCAGTAGTCGTTTTGGTTGTCAAAAAGAGCCAGCTTAAATTTATTTTTCTGGTTGTGCTTTGTTCTTCAAACGGACTGAACTGTACGCTCACTTTCAATTTGCGCTAACTGATACAAAACTTGGCCTCATTTGTTTTGAACTTTGTATTTGCATTTTACTGTTTGCAGCTTTATTTAAAATAAAGATTGGTTTTTAGTGCAATTGAAGTTTACTACAAGTGCAATAGGTGAAGGCTTTGGAGCTTCTCCGCGCCCCGTTGTTATCAATTTCACTGATTTCAGCAGCTACATTGTTAAAAGAGAAAAACATAAACATACACAAAAAGAACTAAAAATAGAACAGCTCGTCGCCGACGTCGTCGTTTGGAAGGGCACTATTCCAGGTCAGTCACAAACAGGACTGGGGCCGATCGAGCAGTGACGTACGCAAAAATTTCTCGAAGGGGGAGTTGTAAATTGAAAACACCATTAAAATAGTCCTGGTCATGGAACAAAAACTTTTCAAACTTACATTCCAAATTAGAGGAAGCTTATTACGCTTTTTAGAGCGCCTTGCAGTTGCACGAATTTTTTTTTTGTTAAACCATAAACGCAACTATTAAATATCAATAAAATTTTTCACGGGTTTAGCTCACTGATAAAATTGAATTAATTCAGCTAAAATCTAACCATATTTTAATAATGGCTACTATCAAAAAGCATTGCTACAAAAATATAAGGATAATTCACCTTATATAGCTGTATATTGAATTTTATTTGAATAACAAAGACGATGATCGCATTTAAGTGAAGCAAACTATTCGAGTTTTTAATGAATTATATTTTAGTTTCATGATACAGTAGTTTGATTCAGATATATTCAGCTCTAACTGTCGTATTGACCAGTCTGTATTGCAATTAAAATCAACTATATCTAGCGCAGTGTTTCTCAGAGTAAGCCACTAGGTTCCCAGGAAGGAATTCTGTAGAACGAAATAATTGTTGAGGGAGTAATTTAAACAAAATGTGAGTTGGAAAAATTATTAACTGATAACATAAATTGGACTGTCCTTTATAGTTGCACATTGACAATTGATAAAAATTGTTTCCCTAAACTGAAGACCGCAAAACGGTTGTTGTTGTTGTCTTAGTATGGATGACCATCAACTGTGGGCCAAACACAAACAGGATTGGGGCCAAGGGTTTATCTTTTTACTACCTCAAGTTGCTGAACTTCCTGGATCAGATGCTGGAAGCAATTTGTTTGAGCCAGCATCGGGTTTTCCAAAAAGAGCCATAAAACCACGCACTCTATGTCAATTCAGGCTGTGGGGCATGCTCTAAAAACGTGGTCTGCGGTTTGTTCAATAGCGTTGCACTCATAATCCGGTAAAGAAGCGATACCCCATGTATGCATGGAATAATAAAATTGCCTAACACCAGTTGGAAGGCGTTAGACCTTAAGCCAAACTGTTTTGGACAAGCCCATTCCAACAGGCCTTCAGTCAAGAGTATGAAAGCACGAAGCCTGGATGCATTCTCACTGTGCTTCGTGTTCCATCTATGATTGTCCACTTGGCAATATCAGACTGGCGCGCAGTATTCATCTGTCGAGTAAGCCAGATATAGGAAAACTCTACCCAATGTTTTAGCCTAAGACCCCATCTTCGCAAGTTACCTTAGCAATGTGACGCGAGAAGATAGTTTTTACGCAATGCCACAAAATAATGATGGAATATAAACATTCTGTCTAGCTTTACTCCAAAATAAATCGAGACCGGACAGAGTGATAAAAATTTAATATTGTTATAAACCTTTCGATCATGTTTGGCCTCTCGGTTATTTAAACTAAAAACTGCTGTCACTGTCTTTAAAAGACTGAGTTTCAATTTCTAGGTTTGGAGATACGCACAAACTGTGGACTTGTCTTGAGTTCCAAATCCTTTCAGTTTATAAAAGAGTGCAACAATGCTTGATCGGCTGCAAAAACAAACTTTCTGATGATTGTGGAAAACAGATAACACGTAGGCCAACTAATATTAAAAACAAGATATAGCCATCAATACCAATTCCCGAGCAACACTATTTCTCAGACGGTGGAGCTTGCTTCGCTTGTTGTCAAGTAGTAGGAGTAAACCTTCTATTGTGGACAAGCTCCATGACATTCTAATCACGTGCTTACCCGACAGAAGTTTCAGCAATTTGCAGGTAAGACCCCAGTGCTTCACTTTATATCAAAAACCAAAAAAGATTTTATATTTAATAACAAAAAGGCATTTTTCTTAAAAAAATTTTTGTGATATACAGTACTTTTGGAGAATGGCTGTAGCTAAGGAAAGAATACAACTTAAACTTTGAGAACCACTAATCTACCAGCATATTGAAATAGCTTTTGTAAAAATGAAGAACCATTTTCGTTAAATGTGCGTGTATTTTTACTTTTTTAATCGTGTTTTCCAGAGTGTAATTGAATTTCTTTTAGAGATCCTTTTTAGATGCTTAGAACTTGTTTTACTCTTCATTGCAATGTATCCAAGCAGCAATAGCAGCGTAGAATAGGCTCGCATCTCACGCGCAAACATTGCAATAAAACAATAAACATCAAAATTAAAGCATAGAAGACCTGCTTTACGTTTTTTTCGCTTTACCTTTCAAAATATTTTTGCTTTACGTTTTTTTCTGCTTTACCTTTCAAAATATTTTTCGGTTTCAAAAATTGTACTCTGGCTAACTTATACGCAATTCTTTGATTAAAATTACCAATAAAGTTTAAAAAGGACAAAGCGCAAAAACAATAAAAACTTATAGCATACTATTGTAGTCTACTTGTCGCTAATATATTATTTACGTATAAGTGCATATTTGTGAGCACTTTTTAGTAAAGTGGGAGAGGGAGTTGGCCCCATACTCTTTTACTTTTACTCTTCAACTATATTTTACTACTTCAGGATGCTGTATTGCCTGGAGCTGCTGGTAGTGATGGCGTTGAGCCAGCATAGAGTTTTGTCATCCAAAGCCGTCAGACCTCGTGCTCCATAGGGTGCCCGATGAATGGGCATGCTATTAGGACGTGGTCTACAGTTTGTTCAATAGCGCCGCACTTGCAGTTTGGTGAAGGAGCAAGATCGCATTTTGTGCGCGGACGAATGGAATCACACAACAACCGTCCACAGGCGATTGAGCTTAACCCAAGCTGTTCGCGGCAAGTTCGTTTCAACAGGCCTGGCACTGCCTATGAGTACGAAAGCACGGATACTGGAAGTACTCTAACAGGTACTCTGTGTTCCATCTATAATACGTCCACTGAGAAACGCGGATGGCTAGTCCGGCAAGGTTGTTAAATATATTCCGTGCAGCTGGCACAAAGGAGCGTCTAAATCTTAGTTTCTCTTGGCAAGCATTTGAGGACCCAGTAAAAAGACACTGCAACATATGATTAGGGTCCAGGAATCCATGGTAAGCCAAGAAGAATTTCATTCCTAATTGGCAAAACTCAGTCTTATGAATGTCTGAAAGTATGGGTATGTGGTCCGTTGGAGTGGGATGCAGGCATCCAGTGACTACACGCAAGGCGTCAATTAGGGTATTGTCTACAAAGCGACACCATGCTGGTGCACAGTACTCAGCTGTCGAAAAGACCAGAGATAAAGAAACTGTGCGCATTGATGTGGCACTAGTACCTCATTAGTCCACAAGTTGTCTCAGCGTGACGCGCGAAGATAGCTTTTTGCGAAATGCCACTAGATGGTGACGGAACGTGAGCGATCTGCCTAGTGTTACCCAAGATAAGAAGGGGTTGGACAAAACGGTAAAAGTTAATTGCTATGGTAGACTTTTAGCTCACGTTGGCCTTTTTGCTTGTTTAAATAAAAGGCTGTCGTCACCGTTTTAATGTGACTAAGCTTTCAATCTCCAAGTTTGGAGATATGCAGAATACTGTACCCCTCCAGGTCCTTCCAGTTTCCAGAATAGTGCAACAATCCTAAATCATCAGTATAAACAAACTTTCCGGAAATCGTGGAGGGCAAATTGTACGTATAGATGCTAAAAAAGAAAGGAACCATGCAATGGCGTATCTGCAGGAAGGCGGTAGGAACGGTCTGCCCGGGAGGCAGTTTTTAGGAGGCGGAAATTTAAGTGAGCAATCACCAGCAGAGCAACTTGGCGCCCCATTTCAATCAACCTTTGTTTGTGGAGATTGTTGTCTGTTATTTCGGGTAAGGTGAATTTTTCCTTGTCAAAATAAATTAAATATTTCTAGTGTAGTTACAAAAATACAATTGCTGCTTTGCAGTCATTTCCATTTCTGTGCTTTCTTGGCCTGTGGAAACCTGTTCACCTAGAAATTAATAAAACACAAATTTACCTCCAAACTAAGGAGCTTAACTTACAACAATGTAATATAAAACTTGAGGCATTGAAGGAATTTATGGTAAAGAATAGAAAAAAGTTACTAAATGGTTAACTATCCCAAAAAAGTTTGTGAAGATTTAGGTATAATCATGGGGCGCCGGCATCGGAATAGAAAGAAAGAACACAATTTTGGAGATAGATCACAGAATGCTGGATTGCCATGTGACATTGAATTGAGAATAGAAATATTTTCTTCATTGGATAGAGTAATTCTAGAAATAAATTTAAGATTTCAACAGCTTCATGAACTTGCTGAAAAATATGTTTTTTTTACTCCTACATATCTTATTGATGATCAGTATGAATGCCAGCTTACTCACCTAGATCATGATGACATTGATAAAGATGAGTTCCTAATTGAAAGAAAAAAAGTGCAGCATTTTAATGTTGTTGCTACTAGTCATGGTGAAACAAATGCGTGGAAAGAAGAACTGTTCGCGCTACTAAAAAGGATTTATCAGTAAAATTAGAAATTTATAATTTTCAATTTGGCAACACTTTACTTAACAAAAAAAAGAGCGCGAAGACAATTTTAATGCAATTCGATTAGTAAAAACGTGGCAAAACGTCTTCTAAAATTTAATTAATATCAACTTAATAATTTATGTGTAAATAATGTATGTGTTAATAATTTATATGTAAGTAATGTGTAAATAATGTATGTGTTAATAATTTATATGTAAGTAATGTGTAAATAATGTATGTGTTAATAATTTATATGTAAGTAATGTGTAAATAATGTATGTGTGTTTCAGCAAACCCGAAACGGGTTTTAAAAAGTAAACTTTGTAAATTTGACCCTGCTTGTGGGAGTAGATTGGAAGACAGTTATTGCAAGAGACCCAACTCGTAGGCGTTTCGGGAATTCACCCCCCGATACATACGTATTAGCCCGGTTTGCTTATTTCTTGAGAATAGGATAAGGAGTATAACAACTCCTCGCCTCCTGGGAATTGGAGCATAAGCCCAGGAGAGACCATTAAAGCTATTTCAGTTTATTAATAAATATAATCTTGCGAATTCAGTTCCAAACATAGTAGTAATGGCTTTTAAAAGCAAATGTTTCATTTAAAGCTCTTTTGTTAATTGAATAGCCTTAAAAAGGGCTGTTTTGAAAAACTCGAACGTTTTCGTCCAACTCTCTTCAGGAGGTTTTGCTAGAATGAATTGTAGAACTGAATGAGTCTTTCAAAAATTTTAAGACTGGTTCTGATTGGCTAAAAATTAAGGTTAGTAATAGTTATCATAATAATTGAAAAGTATTTAATAAATAAAACCACGTTTCGTCAGCGTAAAAATTTTTTTGAGAAAAAAAAAAAAGAAACAAAATTATACAAGTTTTGTGCTAAAATTTGGAACTAAAAAGAAAATTTTTACAATTGTACAGTATTATCAATTTATGTTTGTAAACAAACTCTTTCTGACTACACAAATTAGGTTTTTGAAGATTAATAAAAATTGATTCTAAAACTGATAAATGGAAATCGGATTGTGCTTTAGAAAGAAAAATAATTGATTGTCCTTATAGTGAGATGCATATTTTTGGTTATGTAACAAATGGTTTCCAATCGCCGAGTCACAGTGCGGTATTGATTTAGCTAGTTTTCCTGGGCGTTCTGGTTGTTGACTGGTTCTGTTCCGAATAGACTTTGGCACATGCTGGTGGTTCTGACCTGCAAACGTTGACACGTTCTACCCACGTACCGACTATCACAGTGGCACACGTATTCATATACGATAAATTGTTAGCATAATTGTAAAAATTTTCTTTTTAGTTCCAAATTTTAGCACAAAACTTGTATAATTTTGTTCCTTTTTTTTGCCAAAAAATTTTTTACGCTGACGAAGCGTGGTTTTATTTATTAAATACTTTTCAATTATTATGATAACTATTACTAACCTTAATTTTTAGCCAATCGAATCAATCTTAAAACTTTTAAAATACTACATTACATTCAGCTTTACAATTCATTCTAGCAAAACCTCCTGAAGAGAGTTAGACAAAAACGTTCGAGTTTTTTAAACAGCCTTTTCTAAGGCTAATCAATTAACAAAAGAGCTTTAAATGAAACATTTGCTTTCAAAAGCTATTTAAAAGTTTTGTACCAACCAAAAATTTTTAAATAGTAGTAATGCTGCGAATTTTCCTAACTATTGCTATCAGTATTGCTACCTGTGAGAGGAGTTTTTCCGAATTAAAACTAATAAAAAATTACATAAGGTCTACTATTAGCTTCTTAAGGATGAGAAATCTTGCCATATTGTTTATAGAGAGACAACCCCAGATGAAATAGATTTTGACAATGTTATTGGCAATTTTGCTAACAGAAAAACAAGAAAAGCTTTTGTAAATACAGATGCACTGGTTAAAATTAAAGAAAATCATCAATGAATTATTTTTATTTTTTAAAAGGATTTAATTCAATGTCAATCGACAAAATTAGCTAATTGTGTTTGAATGTAGCCCATCTTTTTTTGTTTAATTTTAAAATGCCACACAGAAAGAGATATTTCATTTCAATTATATAATTCAATTTTTACTTACTAAAAAGTGGTCAATATGTATTGTGTTATTGTAATCCTTCTGAGGAGGGGCGGCAAACACCTTAGATACGCCACTGGAGCCAAGACCGATCCCTGAGGACGCCGTTTTTCAGACTTTGCTTGCTGTCACCGGTAGTAAGAGTGAATCGACAAGCTCCATGATCATTCTGACCATCTTCTTTTCCGGCAAAAACTTCATGGTCTGGTTCAAAAACTATTCGCGCCGTTTTGTTGTGTTCTTGGAAAAAAACACTTAACAACATTTTTAGTTTTCTCTGTTTGATGGTCTTGGCAAGCAGTTCTAAATTTCAGTCATATCTTTATAAAACTATAAAACCAAAATGAAAAATTTCAGCAATATCTTGGCATCCGCGGAAGCAGATCGGGGTTATTCCTTTCCCTATGTATAACGCCTCCGTCGTTTTCTTGCAAGTCAGGAGGATAAATATAGAGATAAAATTTAAAAAATAATAATAAAAGATTTTTTTGCTTTGCTTAGCGCAGTGCTTTTCAAATTTTTTTCACTACGGCACACTAATAAATTCTGAGTTTGCCTGCCGCACACTTACTTCATAAAGGCGAAAGCCTACTTAATACACTCTTCAAGTTTACATACAGAAATTATATTTAATACAGTATATGATAGCAGCAACACCTAATGAAAGGGTGTGCCTACAAAATTGTTTTGATACTGGCATTGATGGATATTGGGTGGGGCGAATGAGGCACTTGCCTCGGGCCCCCTTGAAAATACCACATATAGTTTCATTTTGCTGTATATGTTTTACTATGATTTTGGGAGAAAAATAGCGAAATATGAGATCAAATCAAAGTGAAGACCTTTCTTTTTTTTTAGAGATCACCATAATTTCGGGAAAGATAAGGGAAATACGAGATCAAACCCCCTTTTTTTTAGAGAACACCAATTTTTGCGAATCCTTGCCTCAGGCCCTGAACTTTGAATATCCCAAAAAACAAACAACACTGTGCAAATGACTTCTTTCCTTTTACATTTTCACTGAAGCAGCCTATATTTAAGATTTTTAGCAGTACTAAAATTACATAAAACACTTAAGTTATCTGTAGTCCAAGACTCAATGGCTTTCTGTCAAAACACAAAAATTTTGCGGCACACTTTAATCCTTTTCACGGCACACAGTTTGGGAAACCCTGGCTTAGCGCTCGCTTTAATTTTAAGCGCGAAAAGATGAATAAAAGAAACAAAGAACGTTCTTTTCCACGCTCGTAGTGGAAACGGGCCTTTAAACATTTGCTTTTCACTGGCTAAAAATTCTAGGTATTTGCTAACAACACAAAACAGTTTGCTTCGTCATAATTTATTTTGAAATGAAATCATGAAGAATACAATTAGTTTTTCTCAGCCATATTGTAGCGGTACTCAGCAGCACAACTAAATTCATAAAATTTATTTTTCGTACGTTTTGGGTTTCTTAAGCCTTTTTCAAAAAAACTTAAATGAAATTAACAATAAAGGCTCGTTTCCACTACGAGCGTGGAAAAGAGCATTCTTTGTTTCTTATATTGATCTTTCCGCGCTTAAAATTGAAGCGAGTGCTAAGCTAAGCAAAAAAAATCAATAAAACAAACAAAGAATACTCTTTTCCACTACGAGCGTGGAAAAAAGCATTCTTTGTTTGTTTTATTGCTTTTTTTTTGCGCTCGCTTCAATTTTAACCGCTCGCTTCAATGGAAGATCAATAAAAGAGAGAAAGAATGCTCTTTTCCACGCTCGTAGTGGAAACGGCCCTTAACGCGTGAAAACAAAGAAAATTAATTATTTATACATGAATGATTTACACTGTGACAAATAAGTTAAAGCAAATAGAATTATAAAGCCAATTTTTAGTTTCATTAAATTATTTAAAAAGTGAAAGTAAATTTAAAATTTAAAATAAAAGATATCGAAAAAAAAAAAATTAAAAAGTAAAAAAACACTTAATAAAAATGAAAAATCATTTGCATAAAGTTGACGATTTAAACTTGTATTACGCTTTTTAATAAATTCAAAAGTAGTTTTATAATTTACAAAAAATTGGTATTATAATTTACAGAAAAAAACGATTTATCTATCTGTTCTCCACATATTATGAGATTCATCCAAGAATAATTACAGTACTTTCGGCAGTTCAAATTCACGACCTGTCCCCACTAACCGCGAGATCACCCAAAGCGCATAAACCTTGGAGAACCTTCGTAAAATAAAACAAACATTGCTTTTAACTTAAATTAAAAATTATTACTTGACAAATTGAACTTACTGCGAAATCTTAGTATTTTCAGGACGGCAAAGATCTGAACGATAAAAGTAACCATTATCACACTTGCACCTTCCGTTTTCGCAGTGCGCGTTCGTGGGACAATAGCCATGATTTCCACAACCTAAACAAATACAATCACATTTAATCCCAATCTACAATTGTTTTTTACCGACATTTTACATTAAAAAAACTTTTTTATATAAACTTAATTAAAATACTTAAATCGATATCTAACAAGAATATATCGACACAAATTTGAGAAACTTTGTTGGTAACATGAAAAGCGATAAAATGGTGTTTTTTTGGTTTTTCAAACCAAACTTTGAATACAAAAATCAAAGCGAAAAAATCATTACTTCACTAATTAGACAGATTTTTAAAAAAACTCCACAATTTTTGTTTATTTAAATGTTCTAAATCGAACTCGCTACTTCAAAGCAAAGTATGTTATGAAGTTAAAAATTGAAATTTTTAAATTGTTGAAGTTTTACTTAGTAACAGTTTGATTTTGCAAAAATTCATGAAAAGGATTTGAAAGTAAGGTGATAGCGTTAGGGCAGTGTTTGTCAACCTTCTTTTAACCATGACCCTCCTAATTACTTTAAAAATTTTGATATCTCTTCCATTCAATGATACATAATTGTAACAGCCAAAAATGTTGGGGGAGCGACACAGTTTGCCCAAATTGTATGATATTTTACAAAATAAATCTGCAGCTTTGCATTAAAGGTCAAGACTAAAAAGCCTATCACTTTAAAAGGTTATCACTTTAAACTGTCTTTGGTTTCTTAATTTTTGCCAAAAAAGACTATAGTGAAGACTAAAAAAAAGTCATCATTTTAAACTGTATCTGATTTCTTCATTTTCGTCTTTAAAGACTAATGAAGAAATGAAGACTAAAAAAAGGTTTTCAGCGAAGGCTTCTGCTTGTGCTTCCCTTGTATTCTTTCACCGAAATTGGTTTGTAATGTCTTAAATCTCCACTCCCTACCAAAATTTTGCCAGGCCTCACGTTTGAGAACCACTGCATTAGGGTAATTCTATTTAAGCTCTTGCATGAAATTTCGAATTTTAACTGGCATTCATACACAACTGTAAAATAATCGAATACAAAAAGAATTTACTCGAGTTAACTTCTTGCTTTTTTTTATTAACGCAAGCTTTCCTGAGCTACTGTCAACTTCTTCACTGGTAGCAAAATGAGGAAGTCGGAAGTAGCTTACGAAAGCTAGTGTTAATAAAAAAACAGGCAGTCACCTTATGTGCATTATTTTTCTTTCATCCTTGCTTGATTTTAATAATTGACATGAATTTTTTTGTTTATTTACCTCAACTGATCTGACTCTACTAAACACAGAAAGTTTTTATTTTGTTTAAATTCAAAAAACGTTTTAAATCGTAGAAAAACAATTAAACAGAAAATTATTTATTTGTATTAATTTATTGCGTGCTACAGTAAACTAAGCTTCAATAGTTGTGTTTTTTTTACGCTGGAATTAAACCACAAAAACAAATTACTCACTTTTAAAACCATTTGTTGTGATAAAGAAGATGAGAGAAAGCATGATGAAGAAAACAAACAATATGATTTCGCCAAGATTGTTTCGATTTAAAAACTTTAAACAAACTTTAAAAAATTGAAAATCTGAGCAGAGAAAGGTAAAAACTATTTAGGCTAAACATTAGACTTTCTGTTTGATAATTATTTTTTAATTTTAAAAAGTGTTTTTTGTACATAGAAACAAATGGCTGGAACGATATAATAATTTTGATATAAAGCATAGAGCCAAGGTAGTTTTAAACAGCTTATTATAATGCTAATGTTTTTATTTGCTTTGACAATAATTTGAATTAGTGATCAAAATTCAGCTGAAATAATTAAATACAGAATAAAATTTAATTGGACGGAAAGCATTCGGTCATGCATGGGTAAATCTTGGCGCAGTTCAAGTCGCATAAAAATCCTGCTAAAATATTTATCTGCAGAAACAGTTCGACAATTTGAGTAGTTTATTGAGTTTTTGCATGTTACAACGTAGTTTCGTTTTGTTGCATCTCCCTTTTTCCGTAGTGTATTTACGTTGGTGTAAGTATTTTGTTCGACAAGTGGCGGAAATAAAAAACGACTGAACTGAACGAAAAAAAAAAAAAAAAAAAATTTAGGCCTAAGTAGCATTTTTTCGAATGTTTTTCGAGTAACTGACTGAAAAAATTAGATAATAAATCGTTCAAATTATATTATCGAACCCCGAAAATCCATTTTCCTACAAAACTATTTTGTGTCTATACATTATACATTTCCCTATATTATCAAATATATTGACTCTATATTATCAAATATATAGATATATAATATAGGGTTTTTGTATTAGATCACCATAATATTAGGTCTCCATAATTAGTTCTCCACGATGTATATAGTCTCCATAATTAGGTTTCTATAATATAGTTTCCACAATATTAGGTCTCCAAAATTAGGTCTCTATAATTTAGTCTCCATAATAGATACAGTATTAGGTCTTCATAATATAGTCCCCATAATATTGGGTCTCCATATAGGATCTCCGATAGGTATATATACCTATCTATATATACATTATGGAGACTATATTATAGAAACATAATTATAGAGACTATAGATTATGGAGACCTAATACAGAGACCCCATATTATTTATATATGTATACAGACCCTATCAGGAGACCCTATACAAAGATACCGTATATATATAAAAGTTTTTGCAAAACGAAATTGATTGCAAAAAAAAACAAATTTGATTGCAAAAAGAACGAATTTGAAAGCAAAAACAACGAATTAGATCAAAAAACCCTATAAATTCTTTGGGTTATTCTACAAAATTATGATATTCTTACAGTATTTGTTTTTGGAAATGCAGTAATTGTAAAACTTTAATTAAAAAAAACACTTATAGTAAAAATTATATATCAAAATTGTTTACATGTATTTACCAATAAAAATAAAGTTTGTCTACATAACTATTTTTGGTCGGTACACGATTAAAATTGATCGGCACAAGATTAAATTTGATCGGCACATGACTAAAATTGATCGACACAGAACTAAATTTAATTGGTAGTGACTAAAATTGATTGACACATGATTAAAATTGATCGGTAGAGGACTAAAGTAGATCGAAAAACACTGTAATAATAAAAACGTGGAAAAGAAAGTAATTGACCATTAGCAATTAGCATCACTAAAGCAAACATAAACTTGAATTGACATAAATTTCAAAGTTATGCAGATTCCAGAAATAATAGGAGGTTTTTGAACAATTAATGTCCAGAAATGCACCTGGATTCCGAAAAATCTCTAGATTTTAACTCTTATTTATTATCCCGAAATTAATTTTATTAAAACTCCGGGATTTGAACAATGTAATAAACCCCCAAGAGGCACAATTTGCTCGTGTTTAGGATAATATTTTAAATCAGGGTTTCTCAAACGGAGCGCTCGGCGCCCCAAGGAGCTTTTGCTGAAGACCTTGTTTTTATTCTTCATTAGTCTTTTGGGAGAAAAATGAAGAAATCAGAAACATTTTCAAAGTGATAATCTTTTTTTTTGTGTTTACTAGTTTTTTGGGACAATATTCTAAGCAGGTGCCACGGGTGTTGAGAGTCTCTGGAAAGAAACCACAAACCATGAAAGATTGAAAACCACTGCTTTAGAATTTCACCATCCGAGCCAGCTACCCTAAAGATAACGGTTTGTCATAATTTCATCATATTGTTGTAATAATAACAATTACCTATTATTACGTTGAATATTATTTTAAACAATAATTACCGGTATATCGCATCTTTGCAATACATAACTGGCTGGCCTTGTTAGCTAGGTGTCAACACAGTTTTTATGCACTGCAGAATCAAAATTTTTCCGGCAGCAACAAGCAATTATTTAAAAAAAATGAAAATTTTTTGGGCAGCGACAAGGAAGTATTTGAGCAAAACAAATTTTTTCGGAAAAATTTCTAAAGACCTTTTGTTTTTAGCATTCACTAATTTTTTGAGACAAAATTGAAAAGAATTAGAGACAGTTTTAACGTAATGACCTTTTTTTAGTATTTACTAGTTTTTTTTGGAAGAAAAATGTATGATATTTTGTCTCATATTTTGCTAAAGCTACAAGATCATGATTTGGGCAGACTTCAATAAAATTTGTAAAAACTGTATTGCCCTCCCCCACAAATTTTTAGAGTTGGTACGGCTATGCTCTTAGTACTGCTTCTAACACTAAGATTAGTTAAAATTTTTACAGAAAATTAAAGTTTAGATCTTAATGTCAAGTTTCGAAGATGTTAGTTTCAAAGTAAAAAAGTAAAATATAGGAAGACTTTTCATATTGCAAAAAAAAACAATAAAAGCGAAATGTAAGCTGTGCCAAATTGTTGTAAAATTTTTTTGATCTAGTACAAACGGACTGACAATAATTCATTTGAACTCAAAAAATAGAATAGCAGTAAAATTGTAAGACAAACATTTTAGAATCGAAGGAAGGCCAACCAAAAACAAAAGTTTGGCAAATCAATTTATTTTTCAAATCAGAAAACCTTAGATGGCACCAAAAAAATTGCTTAGTCAATTACAGTTCTGGAAGTACGAGTACTAACGTTTTATTAAATTACTAAAGTGAGCGATTACAAAGAATATTTAAGGCAACAAATATGATTTGCCAAAATCACGCAAATAAGTTTTCATTTTTGAAAAGGCTTGCAAACTCTCGAAATGATTCATATTTAAGAAAATATCAATTCAGCAAAAGCAATTAAACTAGTCGAAGAAGGATTGGAATGCCTAATTGATCTGGGTCTAAACAAAAATGTTGTGGTAAGAATCAAGACACCTAAAAAAAAAGCAAAAATGTCAATTTTGTGAGAGTTTTTCCAATTTTTTAAATTGCGGAAAATTTCGGGCTTGTGAAATAAAAACCTCGTTAAGCATTAGTAAAGTTTATCGAAATCTCAAACAAGAATCATTAACATTTTAATTCAAGTTAAAAATTCAATTACAAATGAAGTAGCCAAGTTGCAAAATTTTGATTCTTCTTTTAATATCCAATTATTGTTAACATAACAGTACAGTGGAACATATTACGATTGAAAAACAATCTATAATCTATCCGCAGTATAATCATGAAACAAATTTTTAAATAAAACCTAATAACTTCAAAGTTTAAAGGATTATAAAAAAACTTATACGCTTTGTGAAATAAACAAATATCATATAAATATTTTCCTCAAACTATTTATTTAAAGAACAATATTTTAGAACGCCTAAAAGATCAAATATTTCTCTTATAACTATATCGTTTTTGTAAATTCAATTACTGTCTGGTTATGTTCTAAACCAAGGGCGCACAACCTTTTTGTTATTGCCGGCCGCATTACAGAGATAATTTTAACTTGCGGCTGCCATTGAGTTAAGGAAAATTCTACGAAATTATCTATTATAAAATAAAATGTTTTATAGATGCCATTTACATCAACCAAAAAAAAGTAAAGGAAAGTCATGTTGCAATTTTTTGACAAATTTAATCGAACACAATTTACAAAAGATCCTGTTAATGACTCTTTTGGTCTATGCCTACTCACAAAAAACTGGCAAAATTAGTCTTTTAAACTGCATTATTGCTATAAGCTGGTGACAAAATTCTGTAAGGATGTAGACATCGACAATTTGTAGGCTACAAAAAATGAATCAAAGAAGCATGGTTAGAATATAATGTGATTGGCTGCAAAAACAACAACAAATGTATTAAAGTAAAATTTGCTTTAAATTAAATGCCTGACTTATGTGCACGGCCTCATAAATTACTATCTAAGGGCGCAGGTTGTGTACCGCTGTTCTAAACAGTTTTTATAGTTTGTTAAACGAAAATTTACTACAATGAATGATTTACTTGACAAAAGAAACAAGGATTTTAAATTTTTTTTTGTTGTTGTTTCTAAAGTAAAAACCATTGAAAAACTGGAATATAAGTTGCACATGCTTTTTAAAGCTCTTTCAAGTATTAACGAAAGTAATTACGGTGGTTTAATTTGCGTACAATTTTTAACACAAATCTTAATAACTACCGAATGGAAAAATTTGTATGCAGTGCGCGATAAAAAACTTTAAAATATATTCATTAGTACTACTAATGGCTAAACTTTAATGTCGAAAAACTTTTCATCAAACAAAGTAAACGCTTTTGTCGAGTGCAATAAATCATTCGACCTATGAAAACTAAAATTTTCCGTACCAACTTGTTGAAACTTAATTTGTGCGCACGAGTTTCTTAAAAGAAATGGTTTTGATTATTATCCATTAACAAATAATTCATTCAAATAAAACTTACTGCTTTTATTGCCATATATGATAATCTTTTGAAAAAATTTATCAAAATTTGTATATGATTTATTTTTGACAGTGTTAAAGTTAATGTTATGTCTTTTCACCGTTAATCTAACCGCGTTGCTTTTTTGTTCACGTCAACGGCAGGACACCCATCTTCTTTTGAGAGAATGTCCTACTTTTGTAGTGACAATAATTTGTCCTTGGATCTAGATGGCAATTGCTGTCTCACAGCTTGGTCAGGGAGTAAGTTTGCTCTTTCTTTATCAATAAATTTATCCTCTTGACTCGCAGGAAAGTGACGGAGGCGCTAATACATAAAGTAATCAATTACCCCGACCTGCTTCCGGAGATGCCCAGATATTGCTGTCCCCATGAAATTTAATAAAGGTATGATAGAAATTTAGAACTGCTTGCTATGACCACGTGCTTTGCGGTATTGGCAAGGAGTTCTAAATTTCAATCATTTCTCTATAAAAAACTAAAAAACCAAAATGAAAAATTTCAACCGGACAGCAATATCTTGGCATCTCCGGAAGCAGGTCGGAGAAATTTCTTGTCCTAAGTATAACCCTCCGACGCTGTTCTGCCTGGCAGGAGAGTGAATATAAAGATAAAAATAAAAAAAATAAATGAACAAACTATGAGAATGGGCAAACTATTTAACTGAGAGGGCCATCAACTCTACATTCTAATAAAAATTGCGGGCAATAATTAACAAACATATAGATATGATGTTCAAATTATTGCTTACATAAATTCAGTTACAGCAAAAATTTGTTCGCTTTAATTAGGAAAAAATACGTAGGATCAAAGCATGGATACCTACGGGATGCGAAACTTCGCTTTTTTCTATGCGACTTCGTGCACACTGTAGGGCTAGTGCAAATTACTTTTCATTTGCTGATTTACAGTTATAACAGTATAAATTTAAATTCATTTTTTAGTTTTTATTTCATATAAGTTAAATTGGTTTCTTAATTTTTTTAAATGATTATGATTTTTTAATATAAATAGCTTTTATTTTGTAATTTATTATATGATGTATATCATAAATTTTCACAAATTTTTTATAACAATTAGTTTACTTAATATGATTAACATAATATTAAGATTTTTTTTAATTTAAACGTTTTTAATTTATCTTAACTTTTTAACTAAAAAATAATTTTTGAAAAGATTATTTAACATCATTTTAACTATTTGAATTCATGATATAAATGAATACCTTGATATAAATTTTCTTTTGCTTTCTATATATATACCTAATACTTTTTTTTATTTTTATGATGAATTCAAATCTTAAATAAATTTCACAGGTATAATTACAGATTAGTAGGCTACTAGTAAATTTTTTTAATCATTTAGCTTTTAATACGCGAGATACTTGCTGTGTTCCCAAATGCAAAACTGGTTATTGTACCGACAAAAAAAGAAGAATCTGAATCATCAATTTCCCTGTTTGGATTGTCTTCAGATCAAGTTCCTTGTCAAAATGGATTAAAGTTATTTTACAAAAAATTTGAAAATTAGTGATTTATGCGGAATGCATGCCAAACATTTTATTGTCATATATTCAAACTATCACTACCAATTCTCCAAAAATAAGAAAAAGTGGAAATGAACTTAGTGAGTTAAAAATAGCTTCATTAAAGTTATTTGCAACAGCTTTAATTTTATCCAATCTTCCTAAATATTTGTCAAATAAACCATTGCCTAAATGTTTTATCCTAGCACTGCTTTACACGGATGCAAAAAAAAAACAACTTTTTGCTGCAGGAACAAAAACACAGTGCATTGAACAAAATTCATTTTAAGACTTGGAATTTTTAAAAATTAAAATTGATACTGCAGTACTTCCTTCTGATTATTTTAAATTGCTCAAAGATGATGCCGTGAATTTCATTGCTATTCAAAAATTGGACTGATGTCAACTTTGCTGCAAAACTTATTGCATCCATTATTGTCAATTAAAATTTGATACAAAATGCTTTTGTAGATTTTGTGCATCTTTCAAAAATGTATGAGTATTTATTACGCTCTTCTTCAGTTATTAGTCGAACAGAAGTTTGCAACATTCTTGCTTTTTGCAAAAGTGTGTTTAATAAATGAAAGATTGTGTCAACAAAACTGCACTAGTAGAAATTGCTATTCATGTTCTTGGAAAACTCTTTAAGTCTGGAATTGAATTGAAGATGATAATAATTTTTTTTTGTTTAGTTTATTTTTTTTGGGAAAAGCTAATTTTAATACAAATTAGTAAAGGTGCTCGTAGGTATTCATCTGACTTGTTGACTATTGCATTTTTGTGGAAATTAACCAATACATTTTTGTGTAAAAAACTTAACAATTTATTGTGCTTTCTTCAAATAGAAGATGAAGAAGAAGATGCAACAACTTTCATGTGTTGACAATATTAACCTTTATCTTACGGAGTATAGTTCTTATGTTAAAATATGTTTTCTTTTTATATGTATGTGTTTCTTAGGTAGTAAATAACTTAAATACAAATTTTTATGTTCATACCTTGTTCCGGAAGTGAATTACGTTATGTTTCATTTATCGAACACTGGCGGGTTACCGTACACAAAATCGCACTTTATTAATTTGCTGTTTCAATAAAAGCGTTTTGCTTTTTACCTAATACTTTGTAAACTCAATCAGCAAAGCACACGTTGTTTTTGTTTGGGGGCATATTTATTATTTATTATGGTACCTTTCGAAACAAAGCTTGCAAAGTTCTGCATGCAGGCGTACATTGCATTTTTGTACACATAGTTTTGGTGTTCTTTTTGCACATTTTACAGCGCTCTTGAGAAGTTGGTCCTTGGAAGTGGTTTATTTCATCAAATCTCACGTCCAATGTTCCCTCTAAGAGCTTTGCTTAGTGTGTGCGGAATGAAAGGCTGTGTGAGCAGTGGTCAATATTACCTGAGGCAAGAAAGTTTTGGTTTTCTCTCCCAAAATCAAGGTGTTCTCTAAAAAAAAGGTCTTCACTTCGATTTCATCCCCAATTACTTTATTTTATTCCCAAAATCAAGGTTTTTTTATAAAAAAAAAAGAAAAGGTCTTCGCTTTGATTTCATTTCCAATTTCCTTATTTTATTCCCAAAATCAAGGTGTTCTCCAAAAAAAAAAAAAAAGATCTTCGCTTTGGTTTCATCTCCAATTTCTTTATTTTTATCTCAAAATCAAGGTGTCCTTTAAAAAGAAAGAAAAAAGGTTTTCACTTCGATTTTTTGATCCTTGATTTCCTATTTTGTTCCCGAAATCAAACCTTGCCAATGCTTATGCAGCGAAAGCATGTCTTGTCAAAACTTACGCAGTGCGCCGCAAAATGAAAGACTGCGCGGGGGCTCCCTCGTTACTGCGCGGCCGCGCAGCCGTGCAGCTTAGAGGTAACATAGTTCACGTCCTATGGAAGTTCTATCAGATCAATACCGCCCATACCTTTGTTATACGAACCAATGAGGTGGGGCTGTGTGACTTCTTTAGCTCCTCCTTTTATGCTCCGCTTTACTTTGCGCACAGGTTCATGAGTTTCCCAGTTACTTGCGATATTTACAACAGAGTTGTCATGCAATTTAGCAATGTATACTTTTCCACACTGCAGTAATTGTAAGTGCCTCTTTCTTGCTTCTGAAGCTCTTTGTTTTGAATAAGTTGTTTATTTGCACCTTCTGTACTATTTTCTCGTATGGTTCCTGTAGCTCGCATGCTTTTTTCAACTAGTTTATTCATCAGATGGCAGCTAGAAAAGAAGTTATTAAAATAAAATTGTTGATAAAGAACATTGGAATTACTGGAGATGATAGAAACCATATTGTTGATGACACCTGTTCCTAAGGGCTGGTTGTTCGCGTTTGACTGCTTTCTCTGATATATCTGCATTTGATACGGATAACCATCACTTCCACACAGACACCAAATTTTGTAACCAAAACAAATTGGCTTCTCTTTGAGAAACATTTTGGCGCTGTGGCGTCCAAAGTATGGCACCATTGAGTCATCTACAATCAATAATTCATGAAAAATACCGAACTGAACCGAATTGCAATTCAACATATTATACAAAGGAGATATTTTGCTCATTTTATCTCTTTCTGTGAGCCTTTGGTTGTCAGGAAAATGTAGATATCTTTTAATTTCATGATATCTGTTTCTACTGATTGCATTATACACTGCTGATACTCCCAAATCAGGTTGCGTTGACCATTAGTGATATTCTTCCGGTAGACTATGATAGCCAGTAAGCAAAAGCACTCCAAAAAATGACCGCATTTCTTCAGTTGATACCATAAAATGTGGATTGTTTTGATCTCGATTGCTATAAAGGTTAGTTTGAAGAACAATGTGCTCCAGTATGTCTTCTGAAAACAAATTTTTCCACACTTAATAAGGTGAATATCCCTCCAAATCTGACCAATTTTCTCTAAAATTAGGTTCTACCTGTTGAAAATCTTTTGCAAAACCAGAGGTTTTTTTCCATCTAGGTAGTTCTTGTTGTCTTCGTTTGCTGCAAATTGGCAAAACCAGTTCAACTTCCTCGTCACTTTCAAGATTTTCTTCAATCTCAAGCTCTCCGGTTGATTCGTATATTTTTTCCATACTTTCAGCTAAAACTTCTTCTGTATCGCTTTCCTGATTACCGGAGTCACCGGCATTCGGAGGAAGTAAAACGACATTGACAACATTTCTTGCACCTTCAATAGCTTCATGCGCTTCTGCAATAGTTGCTACTCTTGTCGTTTTTCTTATTCCATAAAAAACTTTGGGTTCCATGTTTTATAACTGTCTATCACTTGCTTGCTTTCTGACAAACAACTGATAGTCAGTGAAACGAAAAAAAGTCTAAATGCAATAACTCTTACGTTTACGAATAAGTAATTGTTACGCGTGAATAAACACAATAAAAATCTGAGCTCAAAACTAACACTTGCTCGACTTCTAATACAGTTGCACAGTAACCCGCCATTGTTCCATAAATGGAACATAAAACTTTGCAACAAATTTATGACAAGTTATTGGCCAAAAATTTTACTTATTCTGCGGTAAAAATACTTTGATATCAGTAATCTAAAATGTATCAATCTTTGGATACTTTTAAATAACAGGAAGTACGTTCGTTGCTGCTTAGTATTGCGTTCACCCCAAAACGAAATTTTTCACGAAATAAACGTTCTTATAATTCGCTCACTAAGCAAGTAATTAGTAATAATTATATCTTGCAAGAAAGAACAACTTCTAAATAGTACAGTAAAACCAAAACCTAGTTTAAATTTATCCAATAGAATAGTTTGCAAGCCTCTTGAAATTTTGTTCCATTTATGGATCATTGGTAAGAAAAAGGTTAAAAGTTGCTTCATACAAATGCAATATCTCAAACAAAAAACACTTAACTTTTCTGAAGTAAAAAAGCATTTATTCATGGATGAAGGGTATGTAACCAATCGTGTAGAATACCAAAATGAAATTTTTTTTGGTTTCACAAAATATGGTGCATGTGCAAGAACAGTTTTGACCTTTGTGGTGCAGTCAATTTGCAGAAATTACTAGTAGGTTTTTTGTCTGGTGCCAGTAGAGTTACATTACTGGTTTGATAAAGTGTTAGAAAACCTCAATGAAATTTTTCTTGTGGTTGCTGTTTCAATTGATAACCACATTTGCAACAGGTGAAAAATGATTTAATCTTATGCTTTTTTTTTTTTTTGGCGACAATGAAAAAAGCTTGAAGTTAATTTAATATACAAATTTGGCGACCCGAATATTAAAATAAGTTTTACTAAGAGTGCTTTGTTTCTTTGATAAAAACCCAAGTCAATGCAAATCCTATTTTTGTTTGTATTAGGTGGCTCTACACTATACTTTTGTTTACTCTGGCGTAAGCCAAAACAAAATTACAGTGTAGAGTGAAAACCAACTTTTTAAGCCTTTGGATAGTGAAACAGTTGTAGTGTAGCAACCTTATGAGCGCTGATTAATCGTTTAATATACTGTTTGGTTGTATACTAATCACGCTGTTATAATGTTTACAATACCATTATAGTTTACTGTCAAATGTAACAGCAAAAGCTAAACTGTTTACTTGTTCAGATCAGTGCTATGCGTTTTTGTTTGCTGTGGAAACTGTGGTGAAGGACACACTCAACTTTAAGTGTACTGTCAACCAACTTTGCTTGGAAGGGCATTTTAATTTTTTAATTACTATTCAGTCTGCATTTAATTTAATTGTCGGCAGCATTGTCGAGTAGTTAGAGTGCTGGTATTGTGATCGACATGCTCCCAATTTAAAACCTACTCGTGCTATTCTGTTGTATCCTTGGGAAAGACACTTAACGGCACTTTCCCCTGCTTGGTGGTCTTGGCAAGCATTTCTAAATTAAAGTCATATCTCTATTAAATTACAAGCGGACAGCAATACCTTGGCATGCCCGGAAGCAGGTCGGGGTAATTGCCTACCCTATGTATTAGCGCCTTAGTCGCTTTCCTATGAGTCAGGAGAATAAATATAAAAAATAAATAAATAAATTGTTTTGCTAAAAATGAACTTGAACGCTTAAATGCTTCTAAACTTGAGAACCTTGGACCAATGGTTCGGAAAATCCGAAAACTTACTACTCAATAAGCACCAATTTAAAATTCATGAAAAATTTCATTTTTATGTATGTATTTTTTGTGATTGTTGTCAATTGTTTCATAGTTGTTCTTTTCTTGTTAACGCTTATATTGTTCTATAAATGCAGAACTTGTAATTTATTTAACTTTTTTATTTTCGTGTTGTGTAAAATTGCAGTTAATTTGCTTTTAATACGGTTTCTATTGCTTTTTAAAAAATCGCAAGAATAATCTATAGGGTACGCTCTAGATGTCATATCACAAGTTACAATATGATTAATATATATACATGTACTTAGTTGGAAGAACATTGTCTATGTTGTAAAACTCGAAATTGCAGCTTTAAAAGCAAAAAAATCAATTAGCCTTACTGTGTGAACGCATTTTTTCAAGTTTCGCATCCCGGTTATTTAGGTATCCCTGAATCAAAGTAATCAATTTTTTTTGGGGAAAAGGTTCCATCCAAGTTCTCATGGAAGATAATTTAAAATGGTCATTAAAATAAAAGTAAATGCCAAAAAGTTTTATCACTGTAATTCTGTATCGATTGCGGCAAGGGTGAGTCAAGCATTTAAAGCATTACCAGACTTTTTGGTTGCTAAAAGAAAAATTTAAATTAAGTTATGTCATAATCGGATTATCTCGCAACAGATGGCTCTGATAAAAATAAATATCTTTATTGGAACAAATGTAGCAAGTGGCAAAACTATAGATTAGTTTGACTCCAAGCTTTTGCCACTTCAAATTTCGGCAAAACTGTCAATTAAATGTCGTTCTTAACCAAATTGCAAAATTCATTGCAATAACATCAAATAACAAATGTATCAAAAAATCTTCGGTCTCGAGACCAATTTAAAAAACGAGACCGAGACTACAAAAAATTGGTCTCGAGACCTTCATCACTGATACTCAATAAAATGTCTCAATCTTTACTTTAGCGTTAGAGAAAACAAATGTTTTAAAAATTGTACTACCGTTAAGTTTGAAAACGGACATTCTTACTTTTCATAGTAGACTCCATAAACGCAAGAAATCGTACTTTAACAATCTATTTTATCTCTCTATATTTATCCTCCTGACTCGCAGGAAAGCGACTGAGGCGCTAATACATAGGGTAAGCAATTACCCCGACCTGCTTCCGGAGATACCAAGATATTGCTGTCCGCTTGTAATTTAATTGAGATATGACTGTAATTTAGAACTGCTTGCCAGGACCACCAAGCAGGGAAAAGTGCCGTAAAGTGTCTTTCCCAAGGATACAACAGAATGGCACGAGTGGGTTTTGAACCGAGACCGTGTTGGTCACTAGCTTGGCACTTTAACCACTCGACCACGCTGCCTATAAATCCTATCCTTCCTACGGAAAGCGCTTTAGTCAAAAATAAAAGTAAGGTAGGCTTTTGTGTTTCTTTGTCAATTGGGTGAAAGAAAGATCGCAGAATTAATCAAAATAAATGTTGTTTTTAAAAAAATTAAAACAACCCGCTTTGATTTATACCTTAGACCTCTAGCCTTGTTTGCGATCTAAGGGATTTATCTATGTCATTTCAAGACGATTTCAAAGTGATAATTTTGAAAGAAGTTTTACTCAGTATCTGTAGTTGAGCGGTGGAAAATTTTATGTTAGTTTACAAGAAGTGAAGCAACAAATTTGCTCGTATTGCTCATTTGCTCGTATTAAAGATAAAATAGGTATTTCGAAAGAAGACATATTTATAAAAAATCCATTTTTTTCCAATCAAATTACGAATCGTAAACAAAAACAATGAATTATTGTCTGTGTCACACTTCATTAATAGTCGTCGTCCTTTTAATATTACACTTATAACTCTTTTGTTTATTTTCAGTCTTTTACAGTAATTTTTAAGCTCATGATCAAGACGTAATCTTTTCCATTGTTTCATAGTGATTGCGTATGATTATTCCAACGGCCTAACTAATTTACTTTGTCGGCAAGTTGTACTTATAAGTGATTATACATATTCCTTTTACCGTTTTTATTCAAAACGCTTCGAATGTAAAGTAATTTTAAAACATGGTAACGTTTTGCGGCAGTATTACGTAATTTTGTCCTGTGCGTTCAAAAACCAATAACTGAAATCTTCTAGAACTGTTTAGCTGATTCGACATTGCTAGTTATGTAATTTGTTTACTACCGTATCTTCTGGTTATATTGCGATGGTAGTATGTAATGTTTTTTTTGGTTAACGTTTGTGACGTCATCAGTAATGCAGGCGTGGTGGCGCACTGACGTCATCAGTGGTGCGGCGGCGCTAGAGAGCAGTGGCGGAAAGTGGATCGGAATCCCCTAATCTTAATCCGAATCCTAATCCTAATCCTAATTCTATTTTTAATCCTATTCGCAATCCTATTTTTAATTCTATTCCTAATCCTATTCCTAATCCTATTCTTATTTCTTATGCTAATCCTAATCTTTTTCCTGTTCCTAAGAAAGACGGTGGTCCTGAGTTTGACTCCTACCCAAGACAGTACAAACCCTAATCGTAAGAAAATTAGTAGTCCTGAGTTGGATTCCCACCCAAGACAGTAGAAACCCTAAATCTAAGAAAGTCAGTAATCCTGAGTTTGATTCCCACCCAAGATAATACAAAACCTAACTCTAAGAAAGTTTGTAGTCTTGAGTTTGATTCCTACCCAAGGCAGTGTAAATCCTAACTCTATGAAAGTGGATAATCCTGAGTTTAATTCCTACTCAAGACTTCAAAATATGGCATAAGATTATTTCAAAACATTCTGCAAGACTTTGAAGCAATAAAGTCAATCCCTGTCCTGTTTTTATGCACTCTGTAGAAAAAGCTGTCAATTTTTTTCCTGATTTTAAGTGCACAATAGAAAAGTATTTTAACCAATTTCCTGTTTTCAAGCACTTTGTAGAAAAACCTGTCAAAGTCTTTTCTTGATTTTAAGCGCACAATATAAAAGTATTTTTAACCAGTTTCCTGTTTTTAAGCACGTAGAAAAACCTGTCAAAATATTTCCTGTTTTTAAGCACTTCATAGAAAAGTATTTTAACCAGTTTCCTGTTTTTAAGTGCAAGCGAAGCGAACCTGTTAAAGCTTTTCCTGATTTTAGCTGCACAATAGAAAAATCTTTTAACCAGTTTTCTGTTTTCAAGTGCAAGCGAAGCGAACCTGTCAAAATATGTTCCGCAAAGGGCAAGTTTGGACACGTCAGGTATATACACAATTTTCCTATGGAGAATTCCCTTGGTTTTTACTGGGATTGTTTGTATAGATTTCTTTGTGCATTGCAAACTTTGTCTTGATTTTTGTTATATTTATGTTCAATTTCTCAATTTTTCCCTAAAAAAGTTTGATTTTTAGATACTTTATTCAATTTTAAAACTTTTTCTCTAAAAAACCTTGATTTTTATTATAACTTTGTTTGATTTTTTCTAATCAATCTTAATTTTTTATAACTATCTTCAATTTTTTTCTAGGCAAGCTTGATTTTTGTTATACTTATGTTCAATTATTAAAAAATTTTTTTTAGCAACCTTGTTTTTTGTCATAACTATCTTCAATTATTTTTTCTAATAAATCTCGATTTTATTATACCTTTGTTTATTTATTTATTTTATTTATTTATTTTTTCAACAGTCTTGATTTTTATTATACCTTTGTTTATTTTTTCCTAAACAATCTTGATTTTTGTCATACCTCTGTTAAATTTTTTCTTAGTCAACCTTAATTTTTTATAAATATCTTCAATTTTTTCTTGGCAACCTTGTTTTTGTCATACCTTTGTTTAATTTTTCTTGGTAACCTTGATTTTCATCATTCCTAACCTCAATTTCTTCTAGAGAAACTTGATTTTTGTTATAACTTTACACAATTTTTTCTAAACAACCTTGTTTTTTGTCATACCTTTGCTTAATTCTTCCTAGGCAACCTTGATTTTTGTCATATCTAACCTCAATTTCTTCTAGACAAACTTGATTTTTGTTGCACCCACCTTCAATTTTTTTTTTTAAACAACCTGGGTTTTTGTTATAACTATTTTCAATTTTTTTTAACAACCTCAATTTTGTTATAACTTTGTTTAACTTTTCTTGAAAACCTTAATTTATCTTCAATTTTTTTTTCTTGGCAATCTTAATTTTGCTATATCTACGTTTAATTTTTACTTGGTAACCTTGATTTTTCTCATAACTTTGTTTAATTTTTTCTTGGCAACCTCGATTTTTGTCACACCTATCTTTAATTTTTCTTAACAATCTTAATTTTTGTCATAACTAAACTCAATTCTTTTTCTTGGCAACCTTGATTTTTGTCATAACTATCTTCAATTTTTTCTTAACAACCTCAATTTTTGTCATAACTTTGTTTAATTTTTTCTTGAAGACCTTAATTTTTTTCAATTTTTTTCTTAGTAACCTTGGTTTTGTTATATCTAGGTTTAATTTTTTCTTGGTAGGCCTAATCTTGATTTTTGTCATACCATTGTTTAAATTTTTTCTTGACAACCTTGATTATTGTTGTACTTATGTTCAATTTTTCTTAGTCAACCTTGATTTTTAGATACCTGCATTCAATTTTCCCTAAGAAACCTTGATTTTTAGGTACCTTTATTCAATTCTAAAGCTTTTTTCTCTAAGCAGTCTTGGTTTTTGTTGCACCTAACCTCAACTTTTTCTCTAAGCAACCTTGATTTTTGTTATACCTAAGCTCAATTCTTTTTTTTTGGCAACCTTGATTTTTTATTCATAGTCAATTTTAAAGTATTTGTTAAAAGTTCTAAACAAAAATTTTATTGATAGGATATTTGTGTTCAATAAACAGATGCTTCATAATAAAAAATTCGTTTTTTTTCCACTTTTATTATTTAGTAAATCAAATTCAAACATAGTTATTATTTTTATGCAGTATGAATTCGCTTTCTAGTGTCAAAATTTTAATTGTTTTAAAAATGAATTCAGTTCTAAATATATTTATTCTTTTGGTCATTTTTATAAACTTTTAATAATAAGAAAGCTACCCGTAATCTCTGTAATCGTGACAATATGCTTTTGATAATTGTGTCAAGTTCTCTCTCTTATACAAAAGCTTGGAACGTATCCTGCTCATAGCGTATTGCGTTTCCTGTTAAAACTATTGCGTTTCCTGTTAATCGGAGTTTGAAAATCTGGTTACCTTAATTTCCAATATAAAAATAGAGTAAGCGAAAATTTTATAATGCACCTTGATTTTTATAGTTTTTTAAAAATATTTTGTAAAAAAGAAATTTTATTACAAGCTTGACCCAAAAAATTTGACTTCAAAACACCGACTTAAGTTTAGTTTGACCCCCAGTCAAGTACAACAACCGTTTATGTTAAAAAGTTTTACATTTTTTTTCCACTTTTAATAAGAAAATTCATCATAAAACTGAACATTTTAATACACTTTATCAACTAAATTTTCTAAAATTAACATAAAATTTGAAGTCAAATAAGGCCAACGTAAGTAAGATCAATTCCAAGAAAAGTCAGTTGTTTTTTGAAAATATAATAAGATTTATTCTATCAAGTCCTATCACAGATAGTTCTTATGTCTAAATGAAAACAAACCAAGCTGAAATTATTTAATAAACTTATTGACTAGCTCGAAATCTGAAAATAAACCTTTGAAAAATCAGGATTTTTTTAAAAAATAGCTAAAAATTTTACTTTCAGGATACGGTTTTGCTTGGGGTAACAAACACAAATAAAGTAAGAAATCAACAAATTTACTCTTTTATCTTGAGCGTTGCTAACCTCTGAGAAAAAGGTTTGGACAGTGATCTTGTAAAAGAAACCAACTATGGATATTAAAAATTAGACTTTTTAGTTTCATTTTCCGTTTTCTTACGTTATTTGTGTTTGTTACCCCAAGCAAAACCGTATCCTGAAAGTAAAATTTTTAGCTATTTTTTAAAAAAATCCTGATTTTTCAAAGGTTTATTTTCAGATTTCGAGCTAGTCAATAAGTTTATTAAATAATTTCAGCTTGGTTTGTTTTCATTTAGACATAAGAACTATCTGTGATAGGACTTGATAGAATAAATCTTATTATATTTTCAAAAAACAACTGACTTTTCTTGAAGACCTTAATTTTTTTTTATAACTATCTTCAATTTTTTTCTTAGTAACCTTGGTTTTGTTATATCATAGTCGCTATATATATAGTCTGGAAGCTCAATAGGAAATCTTGTCGATGTTGTCGTTGACAGCGCCACCTAGTAACGGTGTAACACAAAATAAGTCAGTCAAGTTACATGTTAAAATGAAATGGGCAATTATTAAATTATGCTCGTGAATTAAAAAGAATATTGATAAATGCATATGTATATTTTTGCAGTTTTATGTTTAAATGCATTTTTTTCTTGTTAGTAAGCTAAGTTTTCATGTTTTTGTTACAAAAAAGGAGATAAGGCGGCTTAATTTTTAACATTGTGCAGGAGTATATTTTCCAATATTAAGCTTAGAAATTTGTCAGAATATATGCTAAATATTAAAATAAAAATTTCAATCGTTTTTGAATAAATTTTTGCATTTGAAATAATATTGACATGAGTTTTTAGAATAATTTGTGTTAAAAAAAAATTAGTCCTGAAATTTCATTTAGTTACAAATTATTTATTTCCCTGCTTAATATGTCAGGTTTGCTTAATTTAATTGCTTTTACTTTAGGCTATTGGTTGAAACTGATTGCGATATATAATCTAAATTGTTTAAAATCATGGTTGAAAACAATGATTTAATGGATTTACACCAATTACTTTCCATGGATGTAAGTGAAGTTTTTATTCTAATTGATGAACTTCCATCAAACAGTAATCTAAGTACATCCAATACAGTTACATTATTTCATAAGACAATTCTGTATGTAATTCACATCAAAAATGAAATCAAGAACCAATTTTTTATGCTGATATATCTAAATATACCTTGCAGTTCTAAAACAATTAGGCCTATAAAATAGTTCAGTGATTTTGTATATATATATAGATATATTACAGGAGTGAATTGATCTTCCTTGCAGAGTGCTCAATTACTTTTAATTAACCACCTGATGATTCTATAGGATGAAACAGACTTCTGTGGTGTTATAACAGTAATTGAATAAATTTTATATTACATATATATATATATATATATATATATATATATAAACCAGTAATGTTTCACTTTGCCGGTACAGTGCTCAATAACACATGGTTAGAGCAAGTATATTAAATTTATTTAACATTACACTATATAAGTTAAAAGCACAACAGTCTGTTTCATCTTTAGAATCGTCAGGTGTTTACTTATTCAAATAGAATTAAAAGTAACCACCTGATGATTCTAAGGATGAAACAGACTGTTGTGGTTTTTAAACAGTGATTAAATAAATTTCGTATTAAATTGCTCTGATTTTTTCATTGAGCACTCTGCAAGGAAGATCGATTTACTCTTGCAATATATATAGGCCTGTATGTATATATACATATAATTAAATTTCAGACCACAAAATTTATTTTAGCATTAATTATATTTTAGCATAATTAGAGTTTAAATAAATTCTCTAAGTGGCTCTTGTAATTTAATTTATTTACTGCTCAGAGTTTTCATTGAGCTCTTTATTGCCAGTCTTTCCACTTCTACTATATATATATTTATATCATCTACTTTATTTATATGTAAAGTTTATTTGGTAGTCATTATGGAAAGTACTTTGCTATGATTATAATGCAAAATAGAGGACATTACCTGCAATCAATAATAATCATGAATGTTGCAAAACTGTTAATTTGCTACTTCCTTTTTTTCTTTATTGGTTGTTACTGTATTTTCAGGAATCAGAGTGTGATCATCAGCCTTTGCCAGATTTTGATATTGCTGAAATTGTGCAAACAGTTATTAATGAAGTGAAGATTTCTAATTCAAATGCCAACTTTAAATTTTTTATGGACCATGTTGTTCCTGATATTGAGTTGTTTATATATAAAACAGGACAAACTAGATTGAAAATGTATGCTACTACTTTGCAAAAGTTTTACACTTCAGGGACGAATCTACAAGAAGCTGACATAAAGCGCATTTTAAAAGCTGTAGTTACCAAAATCCTTTCAAAAATAGATGTTTTGGATGGAAAATTTTCGCAAGAAGTTTTTCTTACTGACACAGACAAGTCAATTGTGTTTTATCTTGCTGGGGCTGTTTTGAAGTGGGGAATAACGAAATTTAAAGGTGAAGAAAGAAGCTACTGTCAAAGTCATACTTCCTCAGAATCCTCAGACTTTCCTGAAGTTTATCATTTTCGCTTTCTTACAACCAACAGGGGTTTGATAGTTCCAAATTTAATTTTTTACGATTTGATTTTAGACTGTGAAAAAGAACTGCGAAAACAGCGGTGTCTTCGTAGTGTTGATGTTAGTACTATTGTTAACGCTCTTAAGCAAAAACATTCATTTTTTGCTGGCTTACATCCGGAAAACGCAGCTACTGCTAGCAGTTTGCTGCAGCGCTATATTCGACTGCGATGCCACATTTCCTGTAAGCACAAACTGCAATTTTACCAAATCACAAAAAAATTAAGTTTGGCACAAAAAAACGGAAGTATTCGCCGAGCTTTAAAGCGTAGTTTTCCAAAAAAGTAAAGCGTTATACTCGTTGATTTGTAATTGTTTTTTTTTTCCTATCTTTCAAAAGAGAAAAAAGTTTACTCTAAAAAATTAAATATACCTGTAAAAATAATTGCAACTCAAAAGGTAAACTTTTTAAATTGTCAATTTGCTTCAACAGCCTACTTATACACTATGCTCGCAAAAAGTTAGTCTACTTCTTCAATACTCGTTTGTGTTGTTTTCGTCCATTCATGTTTTGCTACTAAATGAGTAAAAAAAGTTTTTATTCTGAAGTGAGTTTCTTAACTTCAAGCTTCCATTGGCTTTATTAAAAAAACTGCTGTATTTGAAATTTTGCTTCCCCCTGAAAACAGGTCAGCGGACGTCTATGCTAGCAGGCATTTATAGCTGACTAAATGCGCTTGATAATAAGTACTGTAGCTAAATATTAAGTTAAATCTAGCAAAATCATATATGCACGCAATTTCTCTGCTATTGTAAACTATTTGCGGTAGTACTCGTTTGCTTTATTTGTTGTGTCGGGTACCGTAGAGTGCCTATTTACCCGCTTTATCTGCATTAGTTTTTTTATATCGCATAGATTTGTTAAACATCTCGTTTTTGCAGCAATACGAATAAATCCTGATATTTATTTAAACATTTGAGCTATGATACTAAATTCAAGTACAATACAGTTTATTTTTTAATGCACAACTTGCGCAGAAACAGGGCATGCTGAACCTTATTGTAATTAACAAAGTTGTTTAAGCAAAATATAGAAAAATGAGTTTGCAGACAAAAGCGAAAGGTTGTAGCTATTATCCCCCTTAGCATCCAAGAACCAATAAACAACAATTATTCGACATGAACATTAGAGCCAGCAATGTGCGTATGTTTCAATATGTCCAAGTATCTTGAATTGCTCGCAAAGTCTCGAACGGTGGGAGCATCGTGACGTCTTCCTCTTTGGCGCTGATGCCCAAAGTATGATTCTAATGGATCTTGATTAATTCTTCGAGCGAGAACATATTTTGCGCCGGCGTTTAATGAAGATTTGATAATAGCGCTCATAGAGAAGCACGCCACAAGTAGCCCTTCTTCAGTTTTCTGAGTTAGGAACATTTTTTTTCGGTCTACGTTGCCCACAAGAGGTCGATTGTCGACAACTTCTTTCCACTTCCTAAGATACGTGGGAAAATCGTTCTCCAGCCATTGCAAACGTGGATCATTAATGTCAGAATAAGGCTTTCGCATTTCCTTAAAATTTCTGCTTTGAAAACCTAAAAATAAAAAAAAATACAAAACATAGTGCACGCAATAGAATAAGGCAAACAAGCTAAAACTTTTAAACAACCTCAGTTGTTGGAGAGTAAGGCTTCTATTTATTATAAACCCAAACCCAATTGCAAAAGTTTTGCTACGACGTTACATTCAACGTAACAAATCAAACGAAAAACATTAACATAAAATCTAAAAAGTACCAACCTCCGTTCATGCAATCGAACCATTTATCGATAGAAAGGATAAAAGTCGATAAGGCAGGATAACCTTTTTGTTGTAATGCCAAACCTGAAAACAAGTATAATTTAGACAAACTAGAAATATTAAGCACAAATAATGCCGGCTTCAATCATACCTACTGTTTCCGACATTGTTTGCGCAGCAATTGCGACATTCATTTTTTCCCAAGAATTTGGAGTGGCATGCTTCTCTGTGAGCTTATGGTACAACCGTAACTCGCCACGAGAAAGATCCTCCTAAAAATCAATCGAACATTTGATATAAATAAATATTCTTGAAGTGGCTGATAGCTTCTACGAAATACCCGAATAAGATCTTTAAGCGGTTGCATCCAAATATCTCCGTCATTCCACAAGCTTTTGTTAGGATTAATCAAATTGTTGCGACATGACTTTAATGTGTGTGGAGGGTCTGGTAAGAAATAAATGTATCTAGAAAACAAAAAAATCTAAGTACTATGCGTTACGAAGCAACAACAAGCTACGTTGCCTGTCGGGATTCAGCGGATTTTTCATGCGAAAAGGTACATCATCATCTTCATTGCAAAATAGCTTCATTACCGTTCGATTTGCAGAAAGACCATCAACTGTAAAAATGTTATATAAAATGATTTAGCTGATAAATAGTATAAAACCAACAATTACGAATACGTTTAATAGAACAACAACAATTAAACATTTTGCCTAAAATGCAAACGCTACAAAAAAAAAAGAAATGGACACTTATGGAATGTAAATTTGCTATACATAATGTAGAAATAAAAAATACTAATAATAAATTCAAGAAACTACAATTAACAACTACATTTATTTAAAACTTACACAGAAGACCCGTGATAATGCATGAAGTCTGAAACGGAATTTCTATGAGTACATCAACAAGCAGATGAAAAAGCTCACTGCAGTTTATGTTTTTGGTGGGGTAAAAAGCAACGACGCCATCTATGTTGCTGTTTGTAATTCCTATTAAATAAACGTGTTTAGTCAGCATTTCAACAAAAGAAACTTGCACCAAACCATGATCACCTCTTAAAAAAAAAGCTATCATATTTGAAGCAATTGCGTCGGATGATTTCGATAAGCTTGTAACAGCTTCATCGTCGAAGTCAACGTAGCCGACAATTTTACCGGAAGCAGAGCAAAACGCTAGCTCTTCTGAAAATCAATCACATTGCACGTAAGATTATGCAAGTTCTTTTAGCGATGTCATATAGTCGTGCTAGTTGCTGCTGTTGTGTATGTAGCCCCAAAGTAATAATGACTAAACAGTAAAACTATTCAAGTAAAAGAAAAAATTGTTGAAAACAAACACAAAATGCAACGGTTACCTTTAATTGCCATTTCGTCAAATGCAAGAACAGCAAGTCGATCACTTTCGAGCGTGCAATGATGAATTGCATTTTTGATTCTTTGAACAACTTCTGTTTGAATGCCTATTTTATCGCCTTCATTGTTGTTTCGCGCTTGTCGCAAAGTTCTTTCAGAAGGAAGAACCAAAATTTCTTGTACCGATTTGTAAGCAGCTGCAGATTTTGCATGGAGTTTTAAACAAAATCTATTTAAAAAATAATATCATTCTTTGTAGCGGGCAATTAATATAGGTGAATTGAAGAATTTGGTTTTTTGGCTTTGGCATACAAATACACTTTAAGCCAGGGCAGGACTAATCTTGCTACATACCTTCTGACTTGGAGGCTAAAGCCATGCAGAAACGTTTTTTTAACTTCATAACCGAGAAGCCAAATGTGAGCTAAAAGCTTATAACAAAGGCTAGTCAAAAAATACGCCCGAACTTCCTACTTCAATTTGCAAGGTCAGCACCAGACTTATTGAAATGGGTTTGGGGTTTACCCAGAGCAACTGGGATTAAATTTAATGGCTTGCGATCTGGCGTTGGTCGCTTCTGTTGGTTCATGCACTAATGAAGTCTCCCTCCTTCCCCGAATTGTCATTGTGGCGCTTATGAACAAACCAAAGACCATAAACAAAGTGTCCTACACATCGGGTACCCTGAGTAATAATGCATTAGCCGGGAGAAGGTACTCTGCCATATAACGAAGGACAATATGTGAACAAATACCTTAACAGCAAAAGTAAGAAAACAAGAAAATCTGAAAAAAAAATTCATTTTAAACAGCAAGCTTACCGGATTATTGAAGGTGGATAGCGATAACTACTTTTATTGTCCAATGATTGCAACTCTTTTTGTTTAGACCACCATTCTCGGAGAAAGTCATTCTTTGAAGCAACAGGGTCATCTTTTAAGTTTTCTACTATACAGCATATATTTTCATCCACATCAATACCTTTCTTCAAAAACTCTTCTTCTAATTTGCCAATTCTGTAAATAAAAAAGGTGAAAAAGACCGTAAATATATTTTTATCACGTCTTTTGCAACAGCACTGTGATTAAATGACTAACAAATAAAATGGTTGAGTTGAAGGCTGATTGTTGCCAAAAAAAGCAACAAATGTCCACAAACAGTAGGATCTTCTTTACACTCGAAATGCTACTTTTCAGCCTTCTATTGCAGAGGAACAATTTCAGCAATGGGCTAACAAATATGTTAGCCAGGTCTTCACTGTATAATGCATTATTAGACAACTTAATCAAAAATTATGTTCTGAGTTTATTTGCACCTTTTCAGCCCAAAATTTCTTTTTCTTTGTCTAAACTGTGGTTCTAGGATGTATATGTAAGAGAATATTTACCACAGGTATATAAGGATATGAGGAGAGACAATTTAAAAAGTGATATCTTACAGAATGTATTAAAAACTTCAGGTGGTAGTGCAGCTGGTCACAATTTATTATACACAAGTTAACGTATGATAATAAAAAAAAACCTTTCTTTCTGAGCAGTGATGGTTGCTTTTACTCGTTGAACGCAAGCAGTGGTAATTGGACTGTGACTTGGGAGTACTTTATGCTGAATTTGCTGCATCCTCTTATAATTGCGCTTTGCATTATCTACTTGACGCACATGAAGCATCATGCACTGTTGACATACAGAATTACTTTTATCACAGACAATTTGACAATCTTTGCTGAAAAACCTGTTTAAAGTAGAAAATATTACTGATAGTTATAAGCTGTAAAATGGTTTAGAGCAAATCAAAAAAAACTAAATTTGCTGTGCTCCTGAAGTGCTACTAACAAAACTTTTACGTTAGTTTATGCAATACTAACCACACCAGTTTGTTTACTTTCTAAATGCGTTTTCAGTTAAGTAAATTTTTATCCAGCAACACAAGAAAAACATGATATTTCACTGGCACATCTAAAGGTGGATCAATATTGCAATTTAGTGTCAGCTGAAAGCAAGCAAACATTTTGCCTACTTTGCTTCATTCAACTATGCATGTACATACAAGCTAATTAACTTTGCTTATGATGCTCGGCTTCTGCTTGTTTTTTAAGCTTGAATATTTTTGGGTGAGAAAAAACTGCTAGGTTTGAAATTACAAAACAAGTTCAATACATCATAAAAAATTTAAAATGTTTAGTAGGCTATTAAACACAGAAATTACAGTTGCTAGATGAAATAATTTAAAGTTTGGAGTACAAATATAAATGCAGACAAACTTTGAACTTCTATCATTGCAGGGGTAAGAAATGCAGCCATTCAAACATATCCATTGAGATTGATTAGGAACACTTGTATAGCCTTTGCAGATCAACTGTTGCTTTAAAAACTCCAACATCTCACATAAACTAAAATTTTCAAATGACAGTTGTTTGGTAATTTCTGCTGCACATCTACCATGAAATGAAGTAGAAAAATCCAAGCCAGAACTATCAACTGAATTGTCTTTAATTAGCAAACTTACATCTGCTATATGGTGATGATCTATGTTACTGTAATATGTAAAATGAACAAAGTCATTTGCAACAAAAATTCGCCACTTAGACAATTTCATTTGGGAAAATTGCTGAGAAATATCATTGAGTGATGTTGGTTGTTGAGCAAAAGACTTTGAGTAATTAGCTAAAGATGGCTGGGAATGTCTAATGATACTCCTTCGTTCTTGAGGAATTTTGCTAGGATGTGATTTTACGGGCAAATTTTGTGATGGCAAAACTCCCAACTTTAAGCACTTTTTAGTGGCTGTTTGTAGAATATCTTTTTCTTTAAAGTGTTTATTGCAAATAAAAACTTTTCCATCAAATAATCTTTGTTTGAAAACTTTGTCATTTCTATAGGATAAAATGACCTAAATGAGATAATAATGTTACATAAACTTTGTACTTGCAAATCTGACACATATAACTGATAATATACAGTTTTAAAAATAATCATAAAAGATAAATAATATTATGTAAATGAAAGAAATATAGCCTTAAAACACAACATCATTCAATATCACTACTGGATGGTTTATCACATGAAAACTAAAGACTAAAGCTCTTACTTTAAAATTTTTCTAATAAAAGTTTTAAGTTAAAAATGTGAGTTATGTTACATCAGTCATATGGGGTTTGATTAAGAAATAAAATATTAGGTTTAAAAAATTAGAAAAACTGCTGTTTGTAAACAAATACAACCAAGAAAACAAGATACATTTTAATAAAAAAAATGCATAGTCATGCAGTTTGTTTTTGTTGTGTAGGACTAATTATGCTATTTAAACAAATTAAAGTAAACATTTTGCAAAAAGTTAAAAGTTTGGCAATTGTAATTATAAACTGTAGAAATATAGTTGGCCAGCACTTCAAACATGCAAAAATAACTAGCAAAACTAGTTTTATTTACCTGATGAAAATCTTGAGCCCATTGGTCAGTAACTACCCCAGTACGTTTCTGTGCACCAGTTGGAACTTTAAATAAAGAATATCCTTTGGTTGTTGAACTGTTACATTGCGGCAAACAACAATACTTGCCTCCTATTCCTGAAAGTTTTGACATAACAGCTTCAATTATTAATTAATATATTATAATACCAAATATCAAGGATAAACTGCAAACAAAATCCAAAACCATAAAATATTTTCAGTACTACAACTACTCCAAAATAAATTAAAGTAATAAAAATAATATATAGTATTTCCAAGTTGTCAATTGCACACATAAGATATAACAAAGAATGGCTTTAAGTATAAAAATATATAGTTTTCACTTTTCTATGAACTTTGTGTCTGACTCAAATAAATAAATAAAAATAAAATAGCAGTTAATGAGTAGTGACAATGGCATCTACTGCACCTATCAAAGTATCCTAAGTCATATTTAATTAGTAAACAGCAATATTTTATAGTTATAACACCTATGAAATATTCTCCATTTTTAAAAGACTAGCAGTTTAAAAAAAGTACAGTAAACATCTTGACTCTGATTAAAAATAATAACTTCTGTGCGTTACCGTGCATGTTCTTCTTCTGTTAATCACCAAACAACATAAAATATTACTTTAATTTTTTTTATCTGCAATATTTTTGACTTTAGAATACTAGTATTGTAAGCAGTACCATAGTTGTCTATGGTTATTTTAATTATGTTTTAATGCTAATTTGAAATCGTGTTACACCGTTACTAGATGGCGCTGTCAACGACAACATTAATTCAGGAGCTTCCAGACTATATATATAGCGACTATGGTTATATCTAGGTTTAATTTTTTCTTGGTTTTAACAGGAAACGCAATACGCTATGAGCAGGATACGTTCCAAGCTTTTGTATAAGAGAGAGAACTTGACACAATTATCAAAAGCATATTGTCACGATTACAGAGATTACGGGTAGCTTTCTTATTATTAAAAGTTTATAAAAATGACCAAAAGAATAAATATATTTAGAACTGAATTCATTTTTAAAACAATTAAAATTTTGACACTAGAAAGCGAATTCATACTGCATAAAAATAATAACTATGTTTGAATTTGATTTACTAAATAATAAAAGTGGAAAAAAAACGAATTTTTTATTATGAAGCATCTGTTTATTGAACACAAATATCCTATCAATAAAATTTTTGTTTAGAACTTTTAACAAATACTTTAAAATTGACTATGAATAAAAAATCAAGGTTGCCAAGAAAAAGAATTGAGTTTAGGTATAACAAAAATTAAGATTGTTAAGAAAAATTAAAGATAGGTGTGACAAAAATCGAGGTTGCCAAGAAAAAATTAAACAAAGTTATGAGAAAAATCAAGGTTACCAAGTAAAAATTAAACGTAGATATAGCAGAATCAAGATTGCCAAGAAAAAAAAATTGAAGATAAATTAAGGTTTTCAAGAAAAGTTAAACAAAGTTATAACAAAATCGAGGTTGTTAAAAAAAAATTGAAAATAGATATAACAAAAACCCAGGTTGTTTAGAAAAAAAAATTGAAGGTGGGTGCAACAAAAATCAAGTTTGTCTAGAAGAAATTGAGGTTAGATATGACAAAAATCAAGGTTACCAAAAAAAATTGAAGGTAGATGTGACAAAAATCAAGGTTGCCTAGGAAGAATTAAGCAAAGGTATGACAAAAAACAAGGTTGTTTAGAAAAAATTGTGTAAAGTTATAACAAAAATCAAGTTTCTCTAGAAGAAATTGAGGTTAGGAATGATGAAAATCAAGGTTACCAAGAAAAATTAAACAAAGGTATGACAAAAACAAGGTTGCCAAGAAAAAATTGAAGATATTTATAAAAAATTAAGGTTGACTAAGAAAAAATTTAACAGAGGTATGACAAAAATCAAGATTGTTTAGGAAAAAATAAACAAAGGTATAATAAAAATCAAGACTGTTGAAAAAATAAATAAATAAAATAAATAAATAAACAAAGGTATAATAAAATCGAGATTTATTAGAAAAAATAATTGAAGATAGTTATGACAAAAAACAAGGTTGCTAAAAAAAATTTTTTAATAATTGAACATAAGTATAACAAAAATCAAGCTTGCCTAGAAAAAAATTGAAGATAGTTATAAAAAATTAAGATTGATTAGAAAAAATCAAACAAAGTTATAATAAAAATCAAGGTTTTTTAGAGAAAAAGTTTTAAAATTGAATAAAGTATCTAAAAATCAAACTTTTTTAGGGAAAAATTGAGAAATTGAACATAAATATAACAAAAATCAAGACAAAGTTTGCAATGCACAAAGAAATCTATACAAACAATCTGTCAGCAGCGTGGTCGAGTGGTTAACGCGCCGGACTGATGATCAACATGGTCTCGGTTCAAAACCCACTTGCGCCATTCTGTTGTGTCCTTGGGAAAGACACTTTACGGCACTTTCCCCTGCTTGGTGGTCTTGACAAGCAGTTCTAAATTACAGTAATATCTCTACTAAATTACTAGCGGACAGCAATATCTTGGCATCTTCGGAAGCAGGTCGGGGTAATTGCTTACCCTATGTATAGCGCCTCCGTCGCTTTCCTGCGAGTCAGGAGGATAAATATAGAGATAAAAATAAAAAATAAATCCCAGTAAAAACCAAGGGAATTCCCCATAGGAAAATTGTGTATAGACCTGACGTGTCCAAACTTGCTGGGAATCAAACTCAGGATTACTGACTTTCTTAGGTTTAGGATTTACACTACCTTGAGCAGGAGTCAAACTCAGGACCACTGACATTCTTAGGATTTGCATTTACAGCTTTGCTGCCTTGGTGGGAGTCAAACTTAGGACCACTGACATTATTAGGATTTGGATTTACTGCTTCGTTGTCTTGGGTGGGAACCAAACTCAGGAGCACTAATTTTCATAGGGTTAGATTTGAAACTTTACACCTGTCTTGGGTGGGAATCAAACTTAGAACCATTGTCTTTCTTAGGGTTAGGGTTTCTACTGTCTTGGGTAGGAATCACACTCAGGATTACTGTTTTTTTTAGGATTAGGGTTTATACTGTCTTGGGTGGGAGTCAAACTCAGGACCACTGTCTTTCTTAGGGTTAGGATTTATACTACATTGAGCAGGAGTGAAACTCAGGACCACTACTTTCTTAGGTTAAGGATTTACAGCTTCGCTGTCTTGGTTAGGAATCAAACTCAAGACCACCTGTTTTCTTAGGGTTAGGGTTTCTACTGTCTTGGGTAGGAATCAAACTCAGGATTACTGACTTTTTTAGGTTTAGGAATTATACTGTCTTGGGTGGGAGTCAAACTCAGGACCACTGACTTTCTTAGAGTTAGGGTTTATACTGTCTTGGAAAGAATTGAACTCAGGAAGACCGTCTTTCTTAGGAATAGGAATAAGATTAGGATTAGGAATAGGATTAGGAATAGGATTAGAAATAGAAATAAGATAAGGATTAGGAATAGGATTAGGAGTAGGATAAGAAATAGAATTAGGATTCGGAATAGGATTAAGAATAGGGTTAGGTTTAGGATTAGGATAAAAGATAAAAATAGGATTAGGATTAGGAATAGAATTAGAAATAGGATTAGAAATAAGATTAGGATTAGGATAAGAAATACAGTAGCAGACAAAAGCTTGGGACAAACTACAAAAGCAAATAAAATACGAGTTAAATTATTTTGCAAAATATCCAACAATAAATATTAAAAGTGTGTTTGAAAACACTTATAAATTCACCATTTTAAAATTAATTTTTGGCTTCTTAGGTAATTAAACTTTAATTTATATTATTTTGCTTAAAATCAAAACGTCAAAAGTTTGGGACCAAAAGAAAAATATACAGCATACTTTTAATATTTCGTGCAACGCCCTTTACTTTTGATCACTGCTTTGCATCTTGAAACACCTGATCTTATTAAATTTCGACATTCTTCAATTTTGAAGTTATTCCATTCGGCTTGGAGTAGTTCCCATAATTCTTCTGTATTTTTCGGCGCCTTATTCATAACCCGCGAGCCTAGAATCTGCCACATATTCTCTATTGGATTCAAGTCCGGGCTTTGGGCTGGCCAATCGATAATTTCAAAGTCCTGATCAGCCAAGTAATCCATAACGCTTTTTGCTTTATGGCATGGCGCATTATCCTGCATAAATACAGGATTTTCAATTAAGGACTTTTCTATTTGAGGGATAACATGGTGGGCTAAAACATTTTTGCAAATTGCTGCATTAACTTTACAGTTTAATCTCACTAAAGGGCTTGTTCTGTTTCAAGAAAACATTTCTAACACCATTACACTACCTCCAAATTTTACAGTCTTCTTAGTACACTTCTCCTCAAACCTTTCCCCCTTCTTTCTTCTCACAAATGTTTTCCCATCTGATCCAAAAAGATTAAATTTACTTTTGTCTGAGAAGAATAATTTTGACCATTGGTTTGCATCCCATAGAATATGGTTTTGGGCGAAATGTAATCTCCTCTTTCTATTCTTCTTCTAATTAGCGGCTTTTTTGCAGAAGATCTTGCGAAAAGTCCTATTTCATTTAATCTTCTTCCTACGGTTTTGCTTGAAATTGGGGTTTGCCTTGCAGAGTTAATTTCTCTTGTTATTTTCGCAGCAGTTTTAAATCGGTCTTTAAGAGCTATTCGTCTAATAATTCTATCTTCATTGGGAGATGTCTTTTTGGGTCTACCCATAACCTCTTGTTTTATAAACTTTCCTGTGCGATTGTACAATTTCGAAATTCTACCAATTGTACTTTTTGATATTTTTAGGCTAATAGATATTGCCCTAATTGTTTTCCCTTGTTCTAATAGGGACATAATTTCTTTTTTGCTTTTAGAATCCAAAGTTTTGATTACTGATTTCGTCATTGTAATAGACTAAAACAATTTTAAAATATTTTATAAAATTTATTATTATTAACAGGGTGTTGAACCGGACCCGAACCGGATCCGTAAACCTGTATTAACCGTTATTATTTTTTGAACCCGAACCGGAACTGAACCCGAAAAAATAAAATTTGCTGAACCTGAACTGGAACTGAACCCCTAAAAATAAAATTTGCTGAACCTGAACCGGAGCTAAACCCGTAGAAAAAAAAATTGCTGAACCCGAACCTGAACCGGAACTTTATTTTAAATGGATCCGGTTTGACCGTTTGATGCACAAATTTTAATTTTAAAGTCATTTGTAGAAGAATCAGAATCACAATTTTGTCTTTGAAATTGCCGCAATTTTTTTGGTCACAATACTTGTTGTGTGGCAATACAGAAACGTTATAAACGACTTTTTCAGGCGAGAAGTTAAAGCAAAAACATGTCACTTGCTAGATAAAGAAAGCGAAATTTTGAATATATGCTAAAGCAGTTGTTCTTAAGCTTTTTACAGTGCCATACCTTTAAAAAAATACATATTAATATAGAGACGTAGCAAACATAGTGAAACCATCGTTGGTGAAGCAAAATTATTTGACGCCATTGAAAAATTAAAGCTGCACAGTGCATGCTGTTGGGGAGCCACTCGACTGAAATTTAGTTACGTGGAGAAGTTTAATAAAAAAGCAGTGTAAACTTATCGAATGATTCGAATTCAGTGTAACTTATAGTTGCCTGAAATGGTTTTCACTAGCATGATGGTATCCCTAACAGTCGAGATTGAGTAAAAAATAATGTTGAGCAAGCAATGCAATAAAGTTAATTAATTTTTGATTTTTCAAAAAAACAAAATTAAAAAAAAAATTTGTTGAGATTAGGAAGAGAAGCTATTAACCTTCGCCTTGTAGCGTGAAGTTTAAGTAAAATTTTGTAAGCTAACTGCTTTTCTCTTATTTCTCAGCTTCTTATTAGGCTCAAATTTGCATGTTGGAATCTAAAAAGGCCTTCACTTTTGCAGTAAGGTTGATTCGGGATGAGCTGTTCATAGTTTTTAGGCTTATTTAAAGATATTATAGCAGTGAAAATTGGATTACTTAAATTTTTCATTTGCATCAATGTTCGCTTCAACTTTACGTTAAAGATTTGTCTCTTAAGAAAAAAAAATCTTATACAACAAATTGATTTAATTTTTAATTTATTTCTAGTTGTAATTATTAAATCAAATGTTACCGTTTGAAGTTGCCACAATTTGTTTGAGCACTTGTGTGCCAACAAAGAAACGTCATAAACAACTTTATCGGCCGAGAAATGAAGAAAAAATATGTGCACTAGATACATGAACGTGCGCCAAAAGAACCAAAAGGGAAACTCGCTTTTTTAAATTTCAAATTTTACAAAATAATACATAAATATGCATTAAAAACTTCTAAAGTTAAGGCTCGTTTCCACTAAGAGCGTGGAATAGAGCATTCTTTGTTTCTTTTGATCATCTTTCCGCGCTTAAAATCTAAGTGAAGCAAATAAAGTCAATAAATCAAGCAAAGAGTACAGTGACGAACAAAAAAAGTAAGACTTTTTTATTTTTTAAGATTTTTTAAAAATATCATTGTTAAAATTGAATTATATTAATATATATCAAGTAATATATCATTAAAAGAGCACAAAAAATTATATTAAATCCAATATTAATTTATTTCTTTTTTAGAAATATAATTCAATTGCAACTAACTTATTTTAAAAAAATTTAATAAAATAAAAAATCTTACTTTTTTGCTCGCCACTGTACTCCATTCCACGCTCATAGTGGGAAAAGAGCCTTTATGCGTCAATTTTTTATTATTATAAACTTGAATGACTTAATGTTTAATTTGTTTAAAACTTTAAAAGTTTAGATTTAGTAAGATAAAGGCCCGTTTCCACTACCGGCGTGAAACGAAGTATTTTTTGTTTTATTAATTTTTTTACTTCTTTCGGCGCTTAAAGGCAAAACGAAGAAAAAAATCATTGAAACAAAGAATACTCCAATCTACACTCGTAGTAGAAATGAACCTTAATGACGTTTCATACCTAATAAACCTTCTGCGTGAGGGCCGCCACTAAAAAATTATCAAAAAATTCTTAGACAAGTGTATCAGTGGCTAGTCCAAGAAAGATCTATATCAGCGTTTCCCAACCTTTTTTGTCCCAGCGCCCCCTAAGTATAGAAATTGACTTAAAATAAACTGCCAATGCCCCCTTAGAAAACTAACATAAAATATTATAGCAACAACAAATTTTGCTCGTATTGTACAAAAATCAGCAAATTTACCAGAACCAAAAAAAATGAATTGCAATACCCAGACAAAATAAAAAACACAATTTAATGGCTTCCTTGTGCCTGATGTCGCGATGCTAAGGCAACAAAATCTGGTTTGATGTCAGATAAAAAAAGTTTCAGGTCACCCTTTGTTGCTATTTGTAAACGATTCCTGTTTTTTTGTAAGAGGTTTACAACTGCACTGAACCCTTTTTCCACTAAATATGTAGTAGGGAAAGCCAGGATAAATACTTTGAGAAATTCCCAAAGACGAGGATAGGTTGATCGCTGTGCAATCCAAAATGACTCAAAGTCTTTTTTTCTAAACAATACTTCAGCTTCACAGTCGTTTTGAAGGTCTATTAAGTCTGTTTGCAAAGTTTGTTGCGCCTGCTGTGAGTCCGCCAAAAACGGGTTTATAATCCAATCCGGAATCACGAGATTAGAGAGATCCTTAAAGCGAGTAGTCATTTCTTCTGTCTTGCATCCAAGGTGCGAACAATATATCCGCACGTTCTCATCCTTCAATTCATTCTTCTCCAGCATTTCCTGCAATTTAGGAAAGTGACACAGTTCACGTCGGCCCATGTTTTGTTTAAAAAGAGTCAACTTGTTGATGAAGCCCATGACAACACTTTTCGCTTTGATAAGGTTTACTTGCTTTCCCTGCAACTTCAGGTTTAACTCATTTAATTTGTCAAATATATCAGACAGATAGGCCAAATCAACGCGCCTGTTACTCAATTCTTTACTTAGATTAGCATCAACTTCCTGCAGAAATTTAACAACAGTGTCAAACAGGTCATGCAATCGCCTTAAGCAATTTCCTTTTGACAGCCATCTAACTTCGGTATGTAGAAGCAGACGCTGAAATTCTTCATCTTTTTCTTGACATAGTTTACGGAACAAACGATCGTTTGAAGGAGAAGTTTTAATTTTGTTCACAGCTTTTATGAACACCTGTAAGGACTCGTGTAACTCAGCACTAAGGTGTTTAGCTACCAAATGCTGGCGATGAATTATGCAATGAATGGCTAATATTCCAGGTGATGCGGTTTTCATATGCTGTATAAATCCACGATGGCGACCAATCATTGCTGGTGCACCGTCAGTTGCACAAGCAATCACATTTGACATCGGAATTTGTTTGTCCTTAAACACTTTTTCAACTGTTTTGAAAATAGTGGAGGCTTTCGTGTCTGCAGTCAAGGACTCGCTGAACAATAACTCTTCTCTTATTTCATCGTTCTTACTTAGAAAACGGACATATCCAAGTAGTAGTGCCTCACTATCTCGAAGCGTGGATTCGTCTATCTGCAAAGCAAACTTTGTGGATTTTAATTCAGCAACCAGGGCACCTGTAAGTTCATCTGCCATGTCGTTAATTCTTCTGGAAACTGAATTGTTGCTCAGAGGAATATTGGAAATTATGTCAACAGGATTCGCAAACATAGTGCTCATTATTTCTTTGACAGCGGGGATGATAAGATTTTCTGCAATGGTATGGGGCTTTCCACATTTGGCAATCAAATAGGAGATCTTGTAAGAAGCCAAAAGTCCTCGACCAGCTTGCTCTGAACATTTTGTCATCATGCTTGTTATTGTATTTCTCTTTCCATATTTGTCTTTCAAATCTTGGAAAAATGACACTGGCTTATCTTTTTTATCAGCATGTTTGCTTTTTAAATGATCTAAAAGTCGCGAAGGTTTCATCGCTTCATTGGAAAATGACTTTCCACAAACTAAGCACATTGGTAACTGAACATTTGATGGAGAAGGAATAAAACCAAATTGCAAATATTCTTCTGAATATTGACGACACTTTCTTTTGCTGTTCATGTTCGATTTCCTGCAGGGCATAAAACACACAATATCTAATGAATATAAAAGCTAAATAAACTTTCATCCACTGCAAAAAAAATTTATAAGAATTTTTAACACACGTGGTACAGTCTTGAAACGTCACTGCTGTCCTCTTGAAAATTACACGTGTGGAAGAGAAAAGAGAAAGAATAAAACACTGCGAAGCGTTTATATAGCTACGAAAAATATATGTCATAATAAAATCATTGAAGCATAACCAGTGTTCAGTGTAAGATGGGAATTCCGACACCTTAAAAAAGAGTAAACTCGCTTTACCAAAGCTTTGTCTTAATTAATCACAACTTCCTATGATCATGTGATAAACGATTTCGCAATACACAGGCAAGTAACAAGCAAAATCTTTTGTGATGCCATATAGCGTAACAATTGAATCTGCGCATAAACAATTGTATTAATATTTGGATTGCGCTAGAAAAACAACGCATTTGGTGCTAATAATTCAAGCTGATCAGCTAGTTGTGAGGTTAATGAAAATACACAATTGAAATTAATATTGGAAATACTACTTCCTTTACATTGTCACCTGTATTGGTCTCCTCATTTGGAGATTAGCACTAGTAGGCCTATTCTAAATCTAACTGTTTTTATTTTCGTGGCGTGATTTTTTAAGTATGGGCTAACAATGTATCAGCGCCCATGTGTGGTTTACCGCCCCCCTTGTCATCCATAAAATTTTATCGCCCCCTCAAATTATTGAAACGCCCCCGTTGGGAAACGCTGATCTATATAAACTCATGTAAACGCAATCTATAAGAAAGTTTTGAGATCACAAAACAACAAAAAACTTCCGTTTCAGCTTTTGGCGCTCGCAAGATCATTACTATAAATTTATTAATAAGACTTGATTTTTACAACCAAGACCCATGCCGGTGAATTAGTTTAATTTAATTTTTTTAAAACTTGTACCAGAATTTTTTTGAAAAACCCTTTTTAAGAATATTTTTTGTGTTTCCGACTGTTTGCCATCACTCCTCCAGGAAGCGCGTCTACGGGCGCCCATGATAACATGAGGTAAGAAATTGTGTTTACAGTCCTAACGCTTGTAAGAAATAGATAAAAAATATATATTCCGAACCCGAACCGGAGCTAAACCGGAACTGAACCCCTAAAAAAAAATTGTTGAACCTGAACCGGAACTAAACCCGAAAAAAATTTTTTTGCTGAACCCTAACCGGAACTGAACCCGAAAAAAAATTTTTTGCTGAACCTGAATCGGAACTGAACCTTTAAAAATAAAATTTGCCGAACCTAAACCGAACCGGAACGTTATTTTAAACGGTTCGATTCCCTGATTATTAAGTGTAAGTTTCTTAAAATAATATATTGACTGCAAAAAAATGGTATTTAATTAGATTTTACTATTTAGATTCTATCCTGTAGAAATAGTCATAAAAATGTTAAAAGTATATTGTATATTTTTCTTTTTGTTTCAAACTTTTGACGTTTTGATTTTAAGCAAAATTGAATAAATTAAATTTTAATTACCTAAGAAGTCAAAAATTAATTTTAAAATGGTGAATTTATAAGTGATTTTACACACACTTTCAATATTTATTGTTGGATTTTTTTGTAAAATAATTTAACTCATATTTTATGGGCTTGTAGTTTGTCCCAAACTTTTGTCTGCTACTATAGGAGTAGGAGTAGGATTAGGAATAGGAATAGGATTAGAAATAAGATTAGGTATAGGATTAGGTATAGGATTAGGTATAGGATTAGGTATAGGATTAGAAATAGGATTAGAAATAGGATTAGGAATAGGATTGGGAATAGGATTTAAAATAGGATTGGGAATAGGATATGGAATAGGATTTGGAATAGGATTCGAATTCACTTTTCGCCACTGCTCTCTAGCGCCACCCTTCACCACTGATGACGTCAGTGCGGCTGCGCCTGTGATGACGTCACAACCCTCGCCAAAAAAAATCATTACAACCACCACTTTCTTGCACCGTTGATGCCAAATACTTAAAGTCCTTTACTCTTGGCACTTTTGTATCCTCCATCTTTACTGTTTCGTCATCATTTCCTCCGTTTATGCAAAGATATTCGGTCTTTGACCTACTTACTTTCATCCCTCTTCTTTCCAATGCATACTTCCAGGATTCTAATTTCCGCTCCACTTCTTTCTTGGTCTCTTAACAAATCACAATATCATCAGCAAACAGCATCGTCAATGGTGGTTCTCTCCTTACTTCATCTGCTAGCCTGTCCATTATCACTGCAAACAGGAATGGACTTAATGCTGATCCCTGGTGCAGTCCAACCTTAACTTTGAAACTTTCTGTAGTTCCTATTGCACACCTCAACCACTGTTTCGCTTCCCTCATACATATTCTGTACTAGTTATACATACTTTTCCACTATTCCGGATTTTCTCATACAGTAGCACAGTTCTTCCCGTGGAGCCCTGTCGTAAGCCTTCTCTGGGTCCACGAATACACAATGTAGCTCTCTTTGACCTTCCCTGTACTTTTCCATCAACATTCTTAGAGCAAACATGGCATCGGTGGTTTTCTTTCCTGGCATAAATCCATATTGCTGTTTGCTGATCTCCACTCTATCCCTTAACCTGGTTTCAATAATTCTTTCCCATACCTTCATTGTGTGGCTCATTAGCTTTATTCCTCTGTAGTTTCCACAGCACTGTGCATCCCCTTTGTTTTTATAGATTGGGATAAGCACACTTCTTCTCCATTCTTCTGGCATCCGTTCACCCATTAATAGTCTGTTGAACAGTCTGGTCAAAAACTCTATCCCCATCTTTCCCATGCACTTCCAAACTTCTACTGGCAACTTATCTGGCCCAATTGCTTTACCTTTTTTCATCCTTCTTACTGCGTTTTTGCTTCTTCTCTACTGACACAATTTACCTCTTCATTAACCACTTCTGCTTCCTCTGTCCTAAAGTCTCTGTTATTTTCCTCGTTCATCAGTTTGTCAAAGTACTCCTTCCATCTCTTTAACACTGCTTCCGAATTTACCATAACATTACCATTTTCATCCTTTATAACCCTCACGTGCTGTACATCTTTCCCTGCTCTGTTTCTCTGCCTAGCCAATCTGTATGACTCCTTTTCACCTTCTTTTGTTTCCAATCCAATATACAAATTGTCATAGGCACGTCCCTTTGCCATCGCAACTGCCTTCTTTGCCTTACTCTTCTTTTCTTTGTAGATCTTTTCAGTATTTTCATTTCTTGTTTTGTCCCATGCTTTCTTTGCCTCTTTCTTTTCTTTTATGCTTTCCTGAACTTTCTCTTTCCACCACCATGTCTCCCTGTCTCCTTTTCGTTTTCCAAATGTCACTCCCAGTACAGTTTCAGCTGTTTTTCTTAGCATTTCTGCTGTTTTGTCCCACTCATTAGGTAATCTATCCTTGCCTCCCAAAATTTTGGTCACCTCTTGTCTAAACGCTTCTTGATAGCTTGTCTCCTTCAGTTTCCACCATCGTATCTTTGGCTTTACTTTCTCTGCTTTTTTCTTTTTCACTATAAGAACCATTTTGCATACCACCATACGGTACTGCTTTGCAACACACTCATTCAATATTACCTTACACTCACACATTTCCTTCAAGTTCCTCCTTCTGCACATCACATAATCTACTTGGCTACTTTTTCCTCCACTCTTATACGTCACCCTGTGTTCATCTTTCTTTTTGAAATAAGTATTGATAATCGCCAAATCCAACCTTTTCCCAAAATCCACAACCATTAATCCTTCCTTATTTCTTGTTTCAGCACCGTACCTCCCCATTATTTCCTCATCCCCTATGTTCCTTCGCCCACATGTCCATTAAGATCTGCGCCAAGAACTGTCCTCTCTTCTTTTGATATAATTTCTATCAACCTATCCAGGTTTTCCCAAAAATCATTTTTCTCCTCCATGCTGTTGTTAACTTGTGGAGCATATCCACTTACTATATTTAGGATGGACCCTTTTACCTCCAGCTTCATGGCCATTAGTCTTTCTGACACCCTCCTCACTTGCAAGACACTTTCAGCCAGCTCCTCCCTCAGCACTATCCCTATCCCATTTTTTCTACCATCAGCTCCGTTGTACAATATTTTTCATCCACCGCCAATGTTCCTTGCTTTACTATCTTTCCACTTTTTTTCCTGTGGACACAATATGTCTACATTTCTTTGTTCCATCATATCTGCCAGCTCTCTTCCCCTTCCAGTCATCGTTCCAATATTTAAAGTACCCACCCTTACGAGTGAGCGTCTTGCTTTCCACGCTTCTCCCTGCTTCTTCACTCGCTTTCCTCCTCTTTTTCTGCTCTTATTTTCACTATGTTTAGCACTAGCATAATTTCCTCAGGTGCCCCGCTGTGCAACACTTGAGGCGGTCGTTGGTAACTTGGGCCTCGAGCGATCCGGTATGGATTGATAATGATTACGCATTTATCTGTTTTGGCAAAAAAGTTTTACGCCGGATGCCCTTCCTGCCGCAACCCTCCCCATTTATCCGGGCTTGAGACCGGCATCAAGAGACACAGAAATATGCCTCCGATGGCTGGGTTTTTTTTAGGCTTTAAACATGATTTAGAATAAATGGTTGTTTTATTTTGGTTTAGTTAAAAATGGGTACGGTTGTAAAAACAAAATCAAAAGCTGTAAACTGGTTTCCTAGTTTGAGATAGTTTTTTAACGAAGCTTCTCATTAGGTTTATTAATCAAACATAAATAATCGTAGTGCACGATTTTAAAATTTATTTTATGTTAAGTTGTGCCAATAATGTCACTGTAAAAAATCATATGACAGTCGCTTCCGGCACCAAACTGCTGATAGAAAAACTACAAGGAACTAATTATTGGGCGTTTTCGAAATTGTTACTTCTAGAAATAAAAAAGATTTCTAAGTCAAAAAGTTATAATAAAAGCCGGGTACATTTTTACACAAAAAAAGTTTACCAATTAAAATTTGCGGTAATAAAGCATTTGATAATTCATTTGTACTAACGAGAAAAATTAATTTGATTCGAAGCCGCTAAAATTTTACTTTTTTAATTTTACTTATGAATACCCATTACTTATCACTAAACTTTAGTGGGACATATGGATGGTGGGATCTGACATTAAAACATTCAATGCACTAAACATGTTCCAACTTTTCAGAGGTCCATTGGCACAAACATCAAATAACTATAATCGAATAGCGTACTTGCAAAAGTAAGTAATGAATTCTTTTAAAACAGTGTATTATCAAGATCCAAAGTGCGACGATTTGCCAAGGAGGGTGTACGCAGTACTCAGCTGTTTAGAAGGTCATAGATGGGGCAGCTTCAAACGTTTTTAGCACCAGCCAACTCAAGATTCCCAAGATCTGGAGAATAGCGCTTGCAGTGGCGATCTCAATTTTTTATTTCTCTAAAAGACGTTATGAGGAAACGTGCTTGAATTATTACTTTTTTAATACTTTTTCTAATATCCATATTTTTATTTTTAAATAGATAAAAAAAAATTTTATACTTATTTATGTTTTTGCAGCAAAGTATTTTTAGCTTTTTGCATGCCATTAAAATCCACCTCACTACCACAAAAGAAATATTTTTTGTTTAACTCTTTTGCGGCGGGGCTTTTGTCCACTAGCAGCGCCAAATAAGGGTTTATTCAAGAATTAAGAAATATTTAATTATAATTTTCCCATTGATTATAAAAAAAATTGCTTAAATTTTATACTACTGAAAAGATAATTTTTTTCCTGAGTAAAATGCTAAAAAAGTTTTAAAACTTTGTTCAAAAACAAATTTGCAATAAACAAAATAAGAGACCCCACTTTTCTTTGCAAACAATCCCTTTTTCCCCCAATAATTACGGCTAGCGGCAAGATAATTCAAATTTTCAAGTCGCTACGTGTCGCTAGAGTTCTACTCTGTCGGGCGAAAAAAAAGTTCGTCTGAATATTTTGCAAAGCGGCGGCGCTACTTTCGATTATATTCCCAAGAGAATATGACCAACGGTACATTACTAATTAGAACAACGAAATTTTGAACTTTATTTGAGTGTGTGTGCTTGCGTGCCATTGTTTGAATCTTTGTGCGGCTTTGACTTTGATCTAGAAAAAAAGTTTCTGCTTTTTTCGTGACCATTTATAAACAAGAAATGGCAAGCTCATGGCTTATATTGGCTTGTTCAGCAAAGTAAAGTAATTTCTTGTAACTCAATAAATTCTTATGTAACAAATTTTGATCGACTGATGTATTTTCGCTGAAGCATAAAACTGCACCAGTATTATGTTTTACAAAAATATTTTCAATTGGGTTGTTTAGGTTCGACTCGGGTTACGTCACTGTCTTGGTGCGGTACATTCTTGCCGCCACGGTTGGCTGGTAAAAAAAAGAGCCGCGGAAAACTGTTTTGGCAAGCGGGCAAAGATTTTCAAAAGATTTTGGTTGGTCGAAAAGGCACTTGCAACAAACGAAATTTTTAAGCTAGATTCCAATGGAAAAAATTTTTATTAAAAAACTAGTATAGACAAAAAAACAAATATGTGGAGAGTACAAAGTTGTTGAACTCTTCCATGGCTTTCAGTTGGAATATACTAGATACACGTGTTTTTTATGTCTGTGGAACAGTCGAGCTGATGAACAACACTATAATGCTGTAGAATGGCCTGCTTATGCAAAACTTTTAAATGTTTATCATGTGCCATTGGTTGATGCCAAAAAAGTATTCCTTCCTCTTCTTTATATAAAACTTGGTTTAATCAAAATTTTTGTAAAAGCAATGAATCAAGATGGTGACGGTTTTAAACACATACGCAAACCGTTTCCAAAAAAATTGAAAGCTAAGTTGAAGCAAGGAATTTTTGTTAAATTTGTGGTTCGCAAGCTGCAAAGAGATAAAATTTTCAAAATAAAATTAACCTCCAGTAATCTAGCTGCTTGGGAAGCCGTAGTGTTGGTCATTGAAAACTTTCAAGGGAAGCATAAAGCGACTAATTACGAAAAAATTGTTGGCAAAATGTTGCAAGCCTACAAGAAACTGAGTGCTTGAATGTCCATAAAAATGCACTTCTTACAATCACATTTAAATTTTTTCTATGAAAATAATAGTAATGTAAGTGACAAGCATAGGGAAAGACTCTACCAACCATTGAAGAACGCTATCAAGGAAAACTTAGCCCTGCTATGAAGCCTGATTTTTGCTGGTCTCTGCAAAGAGACACTGATGAAAGACACCGCAGAAAACGAAGTTGTTTCCAGCATTTTTAAAGTGGGACCACCAAAATGCTTATTAACATTGTATTTGTGACTAACGGCGGTATGTGTTTTGTGTAATTTGTTGCAAGTGTCTTGTTAATGTTTATTTTGGAGTTAAATAATATCTTTAAACAAAGAATCTGATTGATGGGAATTAGGCGAGCCCTTAAAAGCTTCAATTTTATAATTTTTAATAAAGAGAAAATATATTTTTGCATCTCTAACTTGCTTCTATAGAAACAAAATTATGCTTTTTTTAGCAATTTTTGTAATTATGAAAAACATAAATAACTCAAAATCTCGACGTGATAGAGGAAAATCGATTTCGATTCGGATTCAGCGTTACAAATTACATAATGGTTTTGAGATCTCAATAACTCACATGCCATATTTTTTTGTGACTCAGTGTAATACTGCTGTAGCAGCCCACTTTTCGAGATCTGGCTCTGGGTTGCCACACACGGTTGAAAACTCGTCTTCGCCTTTGTCTGATTATATCCAGCACAATTGATTTTCTTGTGTTAAAATTTTATTGCTATAAATCGAATTCATAGATTAATTAACGAAGTACGGTTCCAACTAAATCTATAAACAAGATCGAACACAATCAATATTTACAACGCCACTAGCAAACGGCACCATAATTACTAAAGGACCATTCGTTTTCTAAACTAATAAATATGCTGGCTGAAAGTTTGAAATTCGAAAAAGCCAAAGAAAACGTAAATCGAGTTAAAACTGGATCGCAAAATCAGGTCGTTTGTGACGTAACACTCAACAAACAAAAACAAAGGGTAAGAAAAAACAAAACTCAAAAGGTCAGAATATATATAACTGCAGATTGTAGAAGCAATTGGCTGGAAAATTTTACATCGTTGTTTGAATGCTTCTCTCGATGCGCTACGTCATGTCTGAAGCAGATATTGCCTGAATCCTTTGGGAATTTAAATATTCTTTATCTCTTTAGCTACAGGTAACGACTAAACAGTTTGAACTAGTTAACCGCACAACGGCTCAAAAAAACAATAAGTGTTTTTCAAAAAAAAATTTGAATTAACGTTTTTATTTATTACTAACTTATTTCTTATCAAAATTAAACAAGTTTTATATCATTTTAATCAAGAAAAATTTTCTTTTTAATGATATACAAGTAAAATTTTTTCTCCAAACAAGCAATGTATTATGATTTATTGAATTAAGGCCCGTTCACACACAATGAGACCAACGAGACATTGAAAAAAACCAATCAATGCGACATTTTAGATTGTGTTTATTTTATTATGACGTTCACACACAATGAACCGGTCTCATTGGTTTCAATCACAAATAGACACTTTAGATTTGTATCTAAAAAGTCTCATTGACAAATGTCATTGAGACATTTTGCTTCAATGAAAAAACTAGTTAGCCAGGTCTCGCTAAGCTAGTTATTTAGCAAATTTACTGGTTTTTAATTTTTTTTGACGGTTTGTGATGTTTTACAGATAAAATGGTAGGTAAATATAAAATTCTAGGTATAGAAAAGTATAAAAAAAATTTAATCACTGGTTTTTAGTGAAAAAAGACTGTTTTATCATCAAATTTAGACAGAATTTTTTGAAAAAAAAATTATTTAATTTTTCTTTGGAATTGTTAACACTTAATGCTGTTTAAATGTTGGTATAATTTTTTTAAATAAATTTTTCTTTGTTATTTAATCTTATTTTTCACAACTTTGGATATTTTTAACCTAATTACATTTTAATTTGGTGCTGCAACACTTTCAGTCAAATCCAGTCATTGCTTGTTTTGGATGTTTTTTGTTAAATAAAAGAAAAATAGGCAACTTTCCTGCTAAAAATAAATAGTATAGCAACTTATAAAAAAGTATAAGGCTAAAGGCTTTTTTTAGATGAGAAAATTGTTTAATTACTTTAAGAATAAGCTATTCTGTGTACATTTTTAAGTTTTTTTTTTAATTAGTTATTATTCTGGATTTTGTCCAGCTACAGTTATTTGTATGAACCTGTGAGTTTTTAATAGATCTGTAATTTTTACAATAATTGCATTTCTTTTGTGACCTTTTAAATAAATGATTTCAATCAAAGCAAATAATTACAATCTTCTAATGTTTGGTTAAAAAACATTGCCTGGTGCTTGCTTAATTTTGTATAAAAATAAATAATAAAATTTATTGCATTCAAATATTATTTTAAATAGTTTTTCTTATTTGTACTAATAAGACGTTTGCTTGCAAGAAAATTAGCAAGACATGGAAGTCAATAAATCAATCCAACATTTTAGCTTTTTTTTTATTATGATGTTAACACTTAAAAATTACATTGGTCTCATTAATTTCAATGACAAATAGACATAATAGATTTGTATCCAAAAAGTTTCTGTAACAAATGTTATTGCAACTTTTTGGTTCATTGAAAAAACTAGTTGGCCAAGTCTTGGTAAGCAAAATTATTGAGTTTCAGTTTTTTTAGACAGTTTTTGACACTCAATTTAGATTATGGTATGTTGCTTATTTGCATTATTATAAAAATCAAGTGATGGGCTTCATTTGCTTTCAAATATTCTTACGTATAATATTTCCTCTTTAAGCTAATATGCAATAATGATTGCTAATTGTTTCTTCTTTGAAATGATTAAAACTGTAGAATAATCTGACATTTTTTGTTCTGTCAGACTGTTTTCAGTATCTCTATTTAAAATATGGATCCTGTTATTTTGACTGCTGCTGTTTTAAACATTAAAAAAAAAAAGATGTGTTTTGGTCCATCCTATTTTAAAGAGAAGAAAAGCACTAGGTGAGTATAAGCTTCTATTGTTTTTTTTATTTTTGTTACTAAGCTACCCAAACTATGATAAATTTTTATGATTAAACTCACAAGTTAAAAAAGTAACATTTTTAGGTGAATATCATCGATTATTGAAAGAATTGGAGCTAGAGAGAGTATCATATTTTAGGGATTACATGAGATGCACCCCTTGCCAATTTAATGAACTGGTCAAAATTGTTAGTCCTTTCATTTTAAAATTGAAAACTAATTGGAGGGAGGCAATTTCACCTGGTGAGCGGTTAGCCTTTACTTTAAGGTAATACTTTTAATTGTATAAATTATTGTTAAATGTTTTTAAAATTGTTGTCTTTCATAGATATTTAGCAATTGGAGATTTTTTCGCACTATCAGTTTGTCTTTTTGCATTGGAAAATCTACTGTCTCCAGCATCATTCCACAAGTTTGTGATGCTCTTTGGGAAAAATTAAGTAAAACCCACTTAATGGCACCAACATGCAAAGATTTACTGGAAATTGCATCACAGTTTGAAAAAATTTGGAATTTTCCTCATTGTATTGGTGCCATGGATGGGAAGCATGTTGTCCTTCAGTGCCCAAAAAACTCTGGTTCTTTGTTTTTCAATCATAAAGGAATATTCAGCATTGTTCTACTTGCTGTAGTTGATGCCCAGTAAGTTTTCCTTTTTTATAATAACTTTAAATATTTTATAATGTACTTAATTACATGCTTTAATAGCAGTTCCATTTAGCACTCTTGCTTTATATTTTATTTCTATTTTATCTCTATATCCTCCTGACTTGCAGGGAAGCAACGAAGGCACTAATACATAGGGTAAGTAATTGCCCCGACCTGCTTCTGGAGATGCCAAAGTATTGCTGTCCCCCAGTAATCTAATAGAGGTATGACTTCGATTTAAACTGCTTGTCAAGACCATCAAGCAGGAGAAGGTACTGTTAAGTGTCTTTCCCAAGGGCACAACAGAATGGCATAAGTAGGTTTTGAACCGGGACCATGTTAATCGCAATCCCAGCGTTCTAACCACTCGATTACGCTGCCGACACTTTGCTTTTTGTCAGTGCTTTAGTTTAGTTGCTGTGATAGAAATCAGCAAAGATTTTAAACTTTGTTACTTTTCCTACTAAATTTTTAGTATTACAATGGTTTACAGCAGAGTAGAAAGGCTGTATGGAAATAGTTTAATAGATCAACTTTGTAGTATTAAAAGTTATGCTCCCGACTCGCTGGTCAACGTCGGGGACATAAAGCGATTACCCTCACTTGAAAGAAACTGCTGTTGTGTTGAAGATTTTATTTATTTGATTTTTTTTTGCTTTAATAAATTGATACGATTGAAATTTAGAACTGCTTAAAGCGATAAAATTATAATTATATTGTATTTGAAATTTTTGCGAACCAATGTATTTTTACGCTAAGCTTTGGCCAGGCACTATTAAACTGATCGTTTCCCTTGCCGAGCAGTGCGCCTATATACGATGGCGGGCCACAACTTCCTTACTATTTTGTAGCCGACAAGGCATTTCCTTTAAGGCCTTACTTAATGCGGCCCTATCCTGGACGGTATTTAGAGCGAAAAAAAAGTGTGTTCAATTATCGTCTTTCGCTTGCTCGTCGAGTCGTTGAGAAGGCCTTTGGTATTCTTACTCAACGTTTTCGTGTTTTTTTAAGGCCGATTGCTGTACGCGTTAATGTGGCTGATAAAATAATAAAAGCATCATGTTGTCTACACAACTTTTTAATGCGTGATTTCCCTCTGACGCATGATGTTAATGTAGAAACATCTCGTGGTATGCAGAACATAAGTAACTGCCCCTTGGGACGAATGCCCACTGCTGGTATGAACATAAGAGAAATATTTTCTTTCCCGGGGTTCCGTGGCATTTCTAAAAGATTAGCTATGGTTTCCAAAATTTATATTTCGTTCAAGCTTAATTTGTTAATTGAATAATTTTGTTTTCTGTTTAGCACTGTATTGTTATTTTTCTTGTTTATTACTTATCTTGTATAAGTTCTCTACATATTTCTATTTTGTTTGTTGTTTTATGTTTTTTACTAGTTGCTTCTTTTGATTTATACTTATTTGATTTAGTTTCGTAGGTGGTACCTTTTTTAGTTAGTACGTAAATAATTTAAATTTTTTACCTGTTTTTTGCACAAGATCATTGTAGAAAATTAGCAACGTGCATTTTTATTTTTTGCTTTTCTAATCATTATTTGCGCGTGCACTCGCTACCACTATTTTTTTTGCGTTTATCTCTATATTTATTTTCCTGGTTCGCAGGAGGCGCTAATACATAGGGTAAGCAATTACTTCGACCTGCTTCCGGAGATGCCAAGATTTTGCTATCCGCTAATAGAGATACGACTGAAACTTAGAACTGGTTGCCAAGACCACCAAGCAGGGGAAAGTGCCGTAAGTGTCTTTCCCAAGGACACAAAAGAATGGTGCGAGTAGGTTTTGAATTGAGACTATGTCGATCGCAATCCCGGCGCTCAAAGCACTCCACCACGATGCTGACAAAACAGTATCTTTTTGTTTTTTACTTAGTTAATTTTTTCCCCAAGCATAGTTTGTTTCTGCAGTGTGTTTATTTATTGCTGGCTCAATCGCATTTTTTTCACGCTTCAGTTTGTAAAGCAACCAGCAGCAACAATTGTGGCAGCTAGTTGAAGTCAGACTGATTTTAGTGTAGTCCTGATTAAATATTGTAAATTTTACCCGTTTGTATGTTCGCCATGAGTAAGCGCTGACGTGAGCTGCAAGGTAAGGCAACTGTGTGTTTTTTATGTTTGGTTTTTAGTTTGTTTTATTTACAGTACTTACAGAATACTGCTTCGTTTCGTTTATCGTTATTTGCTTTTTATATTAAACATCCTTGGCTATTTTTAATTTTTCCTTTATCGAAGCGGAACCGCGTTATTCGACTATTCATTTTGCGGCAATCAGCCAGCTTAAGCGCCTTTTACCGTTACAATCAGTTTTTTAACCCTTTAATAGTAGTTAATTTTTACGTTTGGTCTGAGATTTCTTTACCTCATATCACAGATTCGTACCTACAAATCATAGTTTCTCGACTGTTCAACTTTTTGTAACGAAAATATATTACAATAAGCTAATTACAAAAAAAAAGAAAAGCTACAACAAAATAACGAATCCCATTCAACAAGTTCAATGTCACTTTGCGTAACATGATTTTTCTGCCATATTCAATAATTACCAATTTTACTCTTTAGCATACAACTAGAAAAAATAAATAGAAAAAATTTGTGAGTAAATTATAATTGAAATTAATTAAGCTTATAAATAATAGTCCATTAAAATCAAACTGATAAGTAAAAAAATATTCAAAAACTTTACCCTGCTTTTATTTAGGGCTACCGCACTTTGAAAATAGGCCTAGAAAAATTAAACAAACTAGATTTTCTAACTAGCTTTTCATGAAACTTTAGTAATTATCTAGTTGAACTTGCAAAACCACGAGGTATGATTATAAAGAACAACCAAAAAACGTCATAAGCGAAACTATAGTAAAATCCGCCTGTTTTTACAATAGGGATGTTTGTGAATGTCAGCCACATGTTAGATTTTCAGCATTTTTCTTACATGTGGGGTCTACTCTTATAAATTATTTTTTTATGAATATTTAGCGTGTAAATAAAAGCTTAACTAATTTACATTACTGTTAACTTCTTTTTTGATCAAAATTCATTCATTGAAACAAAATGTCGCATTGCTTCATTCAGTGTGAAACAAATTTTATTAAATGTCCCATTGTCAATGAGACAACGTCTCGTTGGTCTCATTGTGTGTGAACGAGCCTTTAGGATAAGAATTTTTAGTCGATCATAATGCTATGTGCAATAGAGCTATGAAAATAAAACTAAGAATTTGAGTAAGCAGTGGGCCGCAGGTTGGACATTCCTAGCATACACAATAAAAACAATTGCAAAAAAAGACACAAAATTTAAGACAAAAGAAAAATTTTAAAACTGCTGCATGAATTTAACAAACTTTGTGAATATTAAATTGCAAAAACATAAATTGAAAAAAGAAGAATACGAAAAAAATGTTAAGAATTTACAAACAAGATCCAACACAATCAATATTTACTAGAACGCCACTAGCAAACGGCACCATAATTACTAAACGACCATTCGTTTTCTAAACTAATAAATATGCTGGCTGAAAGTTTGAAATTCGAAAAAGCCAAAGAAAACGTAAATCGAGCTAAAACTGGATCGCAAAATCAGGTCGTTTGTGACGTAACACTCAACAAACAAAAACAAAGGGTAAAAAAAAACAAAACTCAAAAGGTCAGCAGAGATATAACAACTGCAGATTGTAGAAACAATCATGTTTGTCCGCAACGTGGAATCAATCTTGTTCGTTGGTGACATAATAGCCTAAATTGGCATAACTGGAAATCTTTAAGAGAATTTCTATGTTCTTTATATTAGGTCTTTAGCTACATGTAGCGACTAAACAGTTTGAACCAAAGTCACTAGAAAATACAAGTTATGCAACGGATTGGTCTCTATTGTGACGTGCAAGGCCGCCATGTTTGGTCCCAAATTGACTATTTCAGCGTATAAAGGTATGCTATTTCACGTTATGCAAAGAAAATTTCTACACATTTACTTTAAAAATAAAGTAACTTCAGCCGGGTGGTTGATGACAATCGGAAAGAAAAGTGAACATAAAGGTTTATACTTCAAATGAAATATAATTATATGAAAATATTGATGAATTTATAAGCTCTTATTGTATTTATAAGCTCTTATTTATTTAAAGCTCTGATTGTACAATAAAGTCTGATAAAAGAACAGCTTCCTTAAAGTGACAACAGACAGTAAAGAACTTAAGGTTTTGCAAAATACTAAGTAGTTGATTAATAATATCATCTCACTTTATACAACAAAAAATCATCGTCTTATGCCAGATTTGCCAACCACAGCCTGTTTTTGTCATTTCTGCCCTCTTCCACTCCAGATCGGGCCGTCTTCATACCAGGTATACCTTTCGAAAAAGCTTTATATCTTGCAAGTAAAAACTCGTATTAACAAGATCGCTAAGTCAGTAGCACGGGCGCAGCTTGAATAGCAGGTACAGGCCATCACACGACAAAACAATGCTTCAAGTATTATGCTATAATGAACAAGTGATTTGAATAAAAACATGATGAAAGCGTTTTACAATCAAAAGAAAGTTCAATTGTTTAAAAGATGCATCCAGGTAGCCTACGTCTCTTCGGGATGGACACAAACTTCCAATACCGGTAATAAAAAATGTTTACTTTAAAGCAAAATTTTGGTCATTTTTATGTTTTACTATGACAAAAAAAAGATCTGTCGGAAAAGGTATATTTATATTTAAAGGAAAACAATTACTGTGAGAAGCAATGCTCGCAAAAAACTTTTGTTGTAAGTTACAAACTTTCACACTAGTTAGCCTTGTCGTTTTGAATATTACATTTTTAACTGCAGTGTAAGCAAATTGTGGTAAGGCAAGTTTAAATGAATTGGCAAATGAAAAACAACACACGAGCCTATATCCACACATTTTTTCAAATCATTTACAGATTACTGAAGGAGCACACTGCGTGATAACATTTTGTTCCACTTACCATGAAGGAAAATAGCAGCTTTGAGAAAAGCGGAGTTTCTTCACCTAGGATATGCCTACCGGTTTTTGCGTTTTTTGATGCAAAAATAGTTGCATTTAGCAAAGAAATAAAATAGTCGCAGATAATACACTACAATAAAAAGAAACTTGACCATTTAACTACAATCAAGAAAGATCGTTGCATTTCCATTGTCACCCAAAGAGGTAGCAACTTGACATCGTTAGGTATTTGATAGAGCAGTACCTTCGCCCCCGACGGGAGCCCTATACCTGCTAGAATAGAATTAGGTGACGAGACAACGTTGCTTCACAAAGTGAAGGAATAGACAAGAACTAAAAACGTGGCAACATCTTCTGCAATGTTCGGAACCTAGCATATTTACTAAAGGCTCTGACAGTTAACTTGGCAGTTTCGTCGCATCAATCCAGAAGTATACACAGCTCCTATTAATATTTTCTTCTCGGGATTATTTCAACGAAACGCTAAAAGATGCAACGATCACAAACGATAATATCCTCCAGCAAAATAACACATAGGGTTAAAAAACCAAACACGGTCAATTACGTGTATTAAAGTTGGTGAAAAGAAAAAATGCACTAAAGGAAACCAGCCACCTCTGTCATCAATTAAAAAATCGGTATAAAAATCATAGATATTTTGGAAGTAGCAACAGTTACAGAGCATCCCAGAATAACAAACAATAAATGCTGCAAAGACAATATTTCCACAAAGAGAGCTGCTGATGACATACAGAAATGCTATGCTCATATGTAGCCTACTCCGATAAGTTGTAGCATGGACTAAATAAAAAAAAAATGAAAAACTCAGTTTTGCATTAGCACAAGAGCAATATAGTTGTAGCTGACAACATGTATATTGCATCCAATTCTTATTTGTAACTAAATTTAATGAGACATTCACTACAACTCCTCTATTCTGATAAAGGGGCATGCATATTTGTTTTTCGACATCATGAAATCTGAACTTTTTAAAAGAGAATGCGATTTTTTTGCACAGTTTAAAAATAATTATGAGAAATAACAAAGTCGTTGCAGGACCGGTTAGCTCATAGTCTATAAATATATATAAATCTATCTATAAATATATAGTCTATGTTCTGGCAAAGTTTTTACTCAGCGCCGCCGCTAGTGTTAGATTTTTCGTTGCTATGGATTTTGCTATGCTTAACCTTAGGGTTTTGTCGCTGGTGGGTTTTTAACGTCGATTTTGGGGCCTTAAACCGTGTAATCAGCCACTAAAAAATTTTTTTTTATTAATAATAGAACTTAGTGTTTAACTCGCTTTTTAGTTTAGGCCAAAAAAGTTATAGATTTTTTAATTAAAACAGAAAATGCGTTTACTACTCATGTATTGTTTTTCTAAAACTTAAGCGTAGGCAGTTAAGTCTGTGTTTTGATGATTATAACGATTTTAGTAAAAAAAGATTATATATTTTTTCAGTGAAAATAAAGTTGTAAAATATCTTTAAGTTTTTGATAAAATGTATAGTTTATTTTTTATAATTGGCATATTTATTTGAAAAATCTAATATTATATAACTTTTGTAAAATTTTGCATTATTTTTATATTTTTTTCAATTTTAATTCTCAATCATTTTTACCACTTTTTAGCACAAATAATATGTGGTTCCAATACTTTTCATTTTAAGTATTACTAATTAAATCATTAATGATTGGCAAATCTTGTTGCCATAATAAGTTATATTGATAACAAGTATTTTTCTCAATAGCTGTCCACAAAACTGCAAACTTGGTTTTTCACTTTCACAGTCTTCCAATTTTTAAAAATCATCTTGTAATATATTAAAGCTCATTGTAGCTAATGTAGCTGGAAATTTTTTTGGAAACTAAAGATTATTCCATAACATTAATATAATTTGAATTACTTAATGAAAGCTTTGAATCTGTGTTTAATTTTTCTACCATTTTATCCATTATAAATAACTCATCAAAGAATTCAAAGTTGTTACTATTCTCATCCTACACTCCCTCAATTACTACTGTTACTGCTTCAAATGACATATCTAAACCATTTCTTGATGCACTCATACTAAGCAAACAATAAAAAAATTTATATAAAGAGCAATCTAAAACAATAACAAAAATTAATTTTTGCTCAATGCATTCTGTCTATATGCAGCACTTTTTCAATACTTTTTTAAAACAAAAATATATTATGGACAGAAATTAATATTCAATTTTAACATTCAAATAAAAAAATAAAAATTTTTTACCGAATTTGTTCTTATATACATATGAAAATATTGAAAAAACCATTGAAACAAAAAAATTGTAATAAACATAAATTACTAACTTTTTCTTAAATTTAATTCCAATAATATAAGTTATGAAATTTGTTGAAACATAAAAAAACAAATCTATACTATACTCCCAATAATGTTCTTACCTATAGCTTTTATAAAGATATAGCAACTGAAAACAATTTAATACATAGTGATCGTTATGATGTAATTTTAAATTATTAATTTAAATGCTTGAAATCACCTAATTAAAAATGTTGTACAGCAATTGAAGTGTTAAAATTGCTTTATTTTTAATTTTGTTTTTAAAGTATTCAAATGTATAACAATTTTGCTACAGTAAAACAAGAAAAACTTGAAAAAAATCTACACTGAATAATCCACTAGCCTACTCAAAATAGGCATTTGTTTAATGACTTCTAATAAATAAGTAAGAATACCATATGAAATTAAAATTAATTTGAATACAATAATAACAATAGGCTTAGTAAAACAGAATTAAAAATAATGCCTCTTAAAAAAATTATTAGGCCTACATATTGTAGATTAGAACACGCTGGTGAAGTTAGCAAGCTTAGCTTTTTCAAAACTGTTATGTTACTTATATTTTTAAACAATTTTAAATAAAATTGAAAAAAATATTATAAAAATAATGCAAAAATTTTGCAAAAGTTATATAATATTAGATTTTCCAAATAAATATGCCAATTATAAAAAATAAACTATAAATTTTATCAAAAACTTAATTGAGAGTAAAAAATTTCGTTGAGTTCACGATTTTGTAGGGTCGAAAACAAAAAACACAAAAATGAATTTAAAATGTTCAAGGCGTCAAACAAGCCGTAACAAATTCACGACTATGCAGATCGATATACATGCATGGCCGTACCAACCGAAAAAATGTTGGGGAACCAAAGTTTTGTCCGAATTTTATTGACGTTTGTCCGACTGATGACCTCTGAAACTTCACGAATATGAGAAAAAAACTTTGTCCCAAATTTATAATGAAGACCAAAAAAAAGCCATTACTTTAAAACTATGTCCAATTTCTCTGTTGTTTTTTCCCAAAAATGATATTGTTATAAGTTCCACTAGTATCTGCAGTTAGCTCTTTTATTTATACGGAGTTATACGATAGTTATACGACTGAATCTGTAAGTTATACTAATAATTTATCACGCGGTTAACCACACTTATGAAACCAGAGAGAAGAAGGCAGCGGAGCCGTGCGCTATGACGTCACATACTATAACAGATATTGATCTCTAAAGAAAAGGTCTTCACTTTCAATCCGTCACTGATTTCTCAATTTTTGTTCCAAAAAGATGGCATCTCTAAAAAAAGTTTTCACCTCAAATCGTAATCGTTTTTTTTATTTAGTGATCATCTTCGGTGCCCCCGAAAATTTGTTTGCCCAAATTATTCCTTGCTGCCCAAAAAAATCTGATTTTGTCTTAAGTTTTGAGACTTGGGGGGCAATTGCCTCCCGTGCCTTTCTAGCTCGTACGGCTATAACTACATAACACATTATTGTATTTTTTTGTTGTTGAAAATATCACCGAAATCGTTTTAGTTGAAAATAGTATCTTTTCTAAAAAATCTTATATTTTAAGCTTTCATTATTTACACCAAATACATATAAATGGAACAATAATTATTTTCCCATAACGATCGCCCCTTTATTTATAAGCTGTATGTGACACTGATACCAACCGTTAATGTCATATACAGTACAACGTCAGAGATGTAAGCTACAATAATTTTTGTTAAATCAAAGGCATCATCACACAAACTTATCGATTATTTTTTTAGATGTATAAATTTTAAAAGCCAAAACTAACTTGCACTTGGCAGGCCACAGCTAACGCATAACTGGAGACTAAAACAAATAAAATACAAAATTTTTGAAAAACAGCTTTGATGGTCGAGAACTTGAGAAAAAACTAAGTTCGAAGGATTAGAATGAAGACGTTGAAGCCATAAAAATTCTACAGTTCATTATTTTAAGATTAATTTAATCAGTTTATACAAAGTATAACATTTTTTTACAGAAAAACATGTTCTTAAAACTGATAGAAAATACTTTACTCTCAATTCTAACCCAGCATAGATGTACGTTTTTAGTTCTTCCTTTTTACAATCGTCATGATGCTTAATACCAAGTTTTTTTCAGAAAAATATTAAGTTTGTTGTTGTAAACAAAATTCTATATTTGAGACATGATATTTTTGCTATGTATTAGCTTTTGCTAAATCGCAAATCAAATAAAGTGCTTTAATTTATTTTGTTTGTAGAAGTTTAATAGAACGTATTTACGTAATCAGACAGGTTGCACTTCGACTCTTCCAAAAATTTGAAAAAGTTGGCATAGTTAGAAAATATTTTGTGCATAAAATAACGTATTTTTGTGCTTTGTTATAATGTTTGATTGATCGTAAGAATAATAAGCAAATAAAATTGTTGTTGCTCTTCAAAACGAGATTAGATTTTTGATTTTTTTATTTCGTTTAATTTAAGCGTAGCACATATAAAAACTGTCACTGTTTGATTTGTGTTTTTTCTTTTACAAAATAAACAGATTTTTATCGGCCGCAGTAAAAATTTGCTTATCCCAGTCTCAACTACGCTTAAAAAAACGCATTAATTTCCAAAACACTGGAAAACAATTTTTTTTGCTAAAGTTTATAAATGATTAAAAAAAAGACCAAAGAAAAATATTTGGGTACTGTTAATAAATCATTAATTATTATAAGAAGACTATGGAATGCTTTGGATTTTAGATCTTTAAATCCAGTAATTTCAACCAAACGTTGTCAATAGTAATGTCTGATTCTTTATCACAATCCGAGGAAAAGCCAGGAACATCAAACTTTACAATACACGTAGAAAAGAACGCGGCAAATATCCAGCAAGCGGGAGACATAAATCTTATTGTTGGAGGCAATAATTCAAGCAAAGGTATTATTATGTCTTTACTTTGGCTTCTTACACATTCTTGACTTTACAAAATTATTAATATTAAGATATGTTTTTGATTGTCAAAAACAAATATAGCATATAATATTATGCAAAATTACTATTTTTTTAAAGTAAATGTAAACTAATATACATTTTGAACAAACTCTGTGACCATTTCGTGATTGTATCGTTTTTTCCAACGCTCACAATAAAATTTGCTTCTACAGGAGGGGTGGCCAACCTGCAGCGCATGCTTCACGCGTGGCGCATTGGACGGTTAGTGGTGGCGCATTGCAGTTGGGAAAATATTTCAAATGAAAAATGTTCCACAACTTACAGTATATCTAGCTATATCAGGGTTGGCCAATTCAGTTGGCCAATGAAAATTAAAAATTTAGGGAACTTTTTCCAGCGATGACCTTTTTTTTTAGAGGGCAGCTTGGGTTCAGTAGGAAAATTAAAAATTTAGAGAATTTTTTCCAGCGATGACCTTTTTTTTTTAGAGATCAGCTTGGTTTTACTATGAAATTTTAAAGTCTTTCGTTTGTGTGGCGGATATGAACTGGACTTAAATAAAATTGGCGCTTTAGGAAAAAAGATTGTCCACCCCTGATCTAGAAGCTTTCCTAATTGAGACAACGCTCTCAAATACAGCTTATCCTTTTCAGTATCTTATTGCTTACAACACTCACTTGTATGGCACCAATATGCACTACACTAGACTAGGCTGTACCTGATCTTTTTGTAGTTAACGCAAAATAAAAAACTACTACGTTTTCTCCGCCAGACTCCCCAGTATATAAGATTAGTCGGTGACGCTAAGAATCACCAGAAAAAGAGTGCCAAAAATTGAAAATACTTCTTCATAGATTAGGACAGTAGCAGCACAACAAGCCATTGATAAGACTAACTGAATAGGAAATAAGTAAACTTAAAACACTATTATTATGTCATAAGAAAGGTGCGGTGCCTACGTTCTTTGATGTCATGGAAAAAAGGCTTTAGAAAAAGACAACACAATAATATTTACCAAGAAACTATTGATGAAAGGTAGGTATGGGTATTTTGACGTGTTAACGCGTCTTGCGTTAATTGACGCGCTTGGTCTTTTTAGGTAGTATTCCAATTTCTTCGCTAATTTTTGCCCCCAAGTCATAAAATTGGGTTTAAGAGTGTCTACCAATAAAAGAATAAAAGTCAAAAAGTGCCAAACGATAATACTTCAAAAAGCGCAATTTATTGGCATGCAAAAATTTAGACGCGTCAATTGACTCGCTTGGTCCTTCTAGTGTTAATTATAAATAATTCAATCCATCAATCAATCAAAATTCTTCATCCACACACTTAAATCAAATTTTACTTAGGCTACTTCTACTTTCATCTTTTTTAATTCTTTTTGTTTTTGTACTACTATACTTATATTTTCCTAGTATTTTAACATTGACACTTCTTTCCATAGTATCATAATACTTCACAATTTATTCTTTCAATCAATATTCTCACGTTCTATTTTTAGTTATTTTAAGTTATTTTTATCAATTTATTTTCAATTGGCTCATTTATTTGACCTTTCAACGACTAATTTACCTATGTGAACCCTTCTTATGACATAAAAAGGAAAAAAAAAAAAAAAATTTGTGTGAACAAAACGTTTTGAACGAATTATGCATTTTTACTCGCCTTACTTCGAAATCATATTCTTATGGGGGTAGTGATTAAATGACGATTGTCTCTTCCTACCTCCCGCATCACGCTTTTGTATTGTTATTGTTTTGTTTTGCAATTGTATTCACTTGTTTTGTTGCTTTCTGTATCTTTTCATTGGCAGCATTTTTTGCAATGTTTGAGACAATTCTTTGTTTTTTTTCTTTTTAAAGAAAATTGTGAATTGTGATGCAAATAAAATAAATTTTCTCTCTCTCTCTCTCTCTCTCTCATTACACAGCAGATATTTATATTAAAACGCACACATGTGGTCGAAAAAATAGGAATAGCGACAAAACGATATACGTTAAAACATGCGTCAATGCAAAAGGTTAAAAAAGTTATTATTTAAAAATGCATGGTCGCTGACCCGTAACACACACACACACACACACACACACACACACACACACACACACGCACACACACACACACACACACACACACACACACACACACACACACACACACACACACACACACACACACACACACACAATATGCACAAAACAAGCAGTAAACCATCATAAACAAAACACCAAAATAACGTTAATCAAATATAGATATGAAACATTATGCTATCAACCAGCTGAAGTTAATTTCTAACAATTTTAACTAAATTCTGTTAATCAAAATCTATTATAAGGGAAATTAATAGTAACCCATGTTAGGGAGGCTCACCAATGCTACACCTTGCCCAAGGGTGACCTGGAGGAAGTTGTGACAGGGTTTCCTCATTTGTCCCAACTTATCAAAGATAAGCTCACGACCGGAAGTAGTTTACTCTCATACCAAGGAGATCAGAGACTAAAAGAAACTAAATGCTTGCAGGTCAAAACTTGTGGATTAAAAAAAAAAAGTAATGAAGTTACAATTCTTTTAAAAGCTGGCCGATTTGTATTTAGCTTTTTATCTTTTTATCATCTTCTATGAGCTATTTTTGAAAGTCTCATGATTTGATTCGTCTGAGGAATATGGGTTGAGATGCTTCTTAAACCTGTAACACAAAAATGAAAACAGCAGTATCTTTGGTTTGATAATATGGGAAACCATGTTAGCTGTATTAGATTGCCATACAAAGCTACAATAGAAATATTTAGACCTACTCTAAAATAAGAACTTGCTGACGATATTGCTTTTTAAAAGATGTAAAGGACTTGTTTTCTCTATTTGTTGGTGGTATTTTATTCCAAATTAATGGGCCTCTATAACGTAAAATTGTTTTATTAGGTCTATTCTATAGAATAGGGGAAACAAATTCGATTTACTCGTAGTTTGCCGAGATTCTTTGCTACTTAAACGTAATGTATTTTTATTTAAGATCCCTTCAAAAGCCGCCGGCAAATGTTTATTACAATACTTATATATGAAAATAAGCTATTTCTCTTTCCATTAATTGATTTGTCGATTATATGTTTTGTTCTCTCATTAAACTTTTAACACTATTTTTTGGTCGAATTCCAAAAATTAATCTAATAAAATTGTTTGCTGTTGACGGAAGCTTTTTAACTATAGTTTTATTTCCATTACACCATGTTAAAATGCAATATTGACGGTGACTTTTTATTAAAGCATTGTAAAGCAAAATAAGTGTTTTTTTTTATTTAAATAGGGTTGAATTTTTCTGACAATACCATAACAAACTTTTATTTTTTGTAATAGCCACTCCAGTTGGGGTTTTCAACTCAGATTTTCATGAATAAAAAGACCTAGAAATTGTATGCATTGCACTCGCTTTAAGTCTGCAATTCTCAATTGAAGGTTAATGTTCTTTAGAATTTTAGAATGGGGAGTATGAAAAACAATATAATTGGTTTTGTCTATGTTCAATGACCATTTATTAGATGTGAGCCTATTGTCAATGTTTTTTAGTTGTTGATTGGCAACTGCAAACAATTTTTCAAAAGTTTTTTACCAAAAAATACATTGATGTCATCAGGAAACATTAAAGGCTTTCTGTTGAAAGACATTTGGGGAGATCGTTTGCATATATTTGTAATAATAATGGCCCCAAGATTAAAACTTGTGGTACCTCACAGCTTAGACACTTTGAAATTTTTCCGTTAAATAGTACTTTTTATGAACGATTACTTAAGTAACTACGTAATAGTTGTAAGGATAACCCTCTGACACCATAGTGTTGTAGTTTTGACATCAGAATTTTGTGATCAATAGTATCAAATGCTTTTGACAAATCCAAAAATACATCAATTGTAGCTTGCTTTTCTTCAAAAGTTTTAAGTAATATTTTCACAAATAGTGCAGTGGCATGGTTTGTTGAATGATTTTTGCTGAAGCCAAATTGATATTTATGAAAAAAATTTTGTTGATTTCATAAACTAACAAGTCGCCTGTATATTAATTTTTCCAAAATTTTTGATATGACTGGAAGAAGACTGATTATCCTGTAATTTTTCACCTCATGTGCACAGTTTTTTTTCAATATAGGTATTACTTTCCACTTTAAAATTGTCTATATATTCACCATTTAATAGTGAAAGGTTAAAAATGTAAGATTATAAGGCATAAAATATGTTTTTTGGAGTTGATTTTAGAACTTTTGCTGGGATTTCATCAATTCCACAACTAGTTTTTGGTTTTAGACATGATATAATATTTTTTAATTCCTGTGAACTTGTGGGATTAATATGAAGTGAATTTGAAGTTGCTCAAGGAAGATACTTTTTGTGATCATGACAAGTTATACGTAGCTTTTTGACAAGTTCACTAGCTACAAGTGTAAAATAACCATTGAAATGATTCGAAATAGTTTGGGTATCATTTGTGATTTTTTGTTTATTTTAAATGAAGAACAAGTTTCTGCTCTAATTGTTCCAAGATAAGTATTGAATGTGTTCCAAGTTTGTTTCATGTTATTTTGTTGTTTGAAAAGTATTGTATAGAATTCTTGTTTTTCTTTCTTTAGTGCATGAAAACGTTTGTTTCTGGCTGTCTTATAATTGGCCTTAACTAATGTTGATTTTATCATGCAGTATTTTTTAAACAGTTTTTGTTTTTCTTGCGAAAGATTTTTAAATTCTTCATTAAACCATTTGTTTTTATTAGTGCTTGTTTAAATTGAGTTACTGGAAATGCCTGGTTAAAAATTTTTAAATATTTCTAAATAAAGACTTTGTATAAAACATGGGCTTTATTTTCAGTAGTTATGGGGCTTATGTCAATTTTTTCTAATTTTTAATTAAACTTATTAATATTTTTATCGTTAAAACTTCTTTTATACACTGTGACTGTTTTATTAGTTTTATTTGTATCAATGGACATAATAACTGGCATGTGATTAGATATTGGGTGTAAAATAATTTTAAAGTTTATTGATGGTCAGTAAGAGTTTGTTCAAAGGTGACCTAATACTGTTGCACTTCCTTGACTTATTCGAGTCGGCTTGTTAATCAACGAATAAAAACAAAGATTTAACATTATTTCAGTGAAGTCAGATACATGTGAATTTTTAACAGTTTTAGCTGAATCATAATTAAAGTCACCAAATATAAAACATTTTTGGCATAACTTTATATTCTTTAGGCACACATCAAGATGTGATCTAAATTTGATATTTAATTCAGAATCATTTAAAGGGGATCGATAAATTGTTCCACATTTGATAGTATCATTTTTGTTTTGAATATTAATGAAAATTAATTCGAAAAATTTTTTTTCATTAAGGCCCGTTTCCACTACTAGCGTGGAAAAGAGTATTCTTTGTTTCTTTTATTGATCTTCGATTGAAGCGAGCGGTTAAAATTGAAGCGAGCGCAAAAAAAAGCAATAAAACAAACAAAGAATGCTCTTTTCCACGCTCGTAGTGGAAACGGGCCTTTATGGTAGGTTCATCACATATGTAAACGCAATAGTGTCTTTTATATAAAAAGCAACTCCTCCACCTATACGCTTTTGGCGACAATTTGATATGAAGTTATAGCCATCTAGGTTTTTATAGGGACCTGAATGCATTGGTTTGATCCAAGTTTCTGTTAAAGAGATAAAATCAGGTTTAAAGTTAAGACTAGCCAATAATGCTTCCAATCTACTAAAATTGTTAATGTTTGCAATTGATCTTATATTTATGGCAAGAGCAACAAAGTGTTTTTTGAGCTATTACTAAAGGAAAGTGTTTCTAATTGAGAAGTCTCAAAATATTCATCTGAAAAATATTCTGCGATTTCAGTTTCATAGTTATGTAATGTTTGTTTTTCTTCATTCCCACTTAAATCTTTTGTGGCTAAAGCATAAGTTTGATTTGGTATAACTTTATCAGTATTAGTTTTAAGCATAATTTCATGAGTTACTTGGTTACTTTGGCAAGTAGTACATAAATAGGTTGATTGTTTGTCTATTAACTGAACACATTGATAATGATAAATTGATAACACTTGCTACATGATTTGGCGGTTGGATTGGTACAATAAATTGGTTTTAAACAAGTTTTGCATACTGTGGTAGGTTCTGTCATAAAACACACACAAAAAATTCACTAAAAAGAAAAAATATTAAAAAAAAGAATACCAAAAAAGAGAAAAAAAACAAAAACAAAACAAAGAAAAAAGAGAAAAAAGTACACAAAAATTAGCACAATTTATATGAAAAAATAAAAACAGTGCTTAAACAAGTTAAAAAATAGACAGAAACTTGGATAAGGTTTGACAAATTGAGTCAGTGGTTTTTTAAGTTAGACTATTTAAGAGTTTTAATGCCTTTCTGGAAATCTTATTTTTTCGATGTCACTAAAGTCATCAATAACGTGTTTATGTTTTTTCAATGAACAATACACCGTGTCATTTAGAGTCCATACGTTTCTAAGTTGAAATACTTTTTTGGCTTCTTCAACTAATCTAAGTCTTCTTTTAGTTAGGGACTCAGTGATTGAAAGCTTAACTTTAGGGTCAGTTGATTTTAAATTTTTTATAAGCAAATACTTTGTTACGAATAGTTCTTCGAACAAATTTTATAATAATGAAGTTTTTGCTTTTTTTTGAAGAAAGAGCATGACATATATCTATATCATTGTTAACCAAAGGAGTAGAAAGTTGTAGTTTTGAATTTAATTTACTTAAAACAAAATTTTCAAACACCTGGTTGCAGGATTCTTTTGGTGGAATATCATCACAACCATGTAATATTAAGCAGTTACTTCTGCTGTACTGCTCCAGATCATACAGTCTTCGCTCATTCTCATATAATTGATCAACTAACTGATCAATTGTAACTTTAACTGAAGCTATCATTTGGCTCATTTCATCCAAATGCTTTCCTTGGACTGTCACTGTATCTAAAACAAATTCAGCAGCAGTAATTCTATTTTTACTTTCTAAACAAATTTTTGGTACTCATCTTGTCGTTTTGATATTTCATCCAATTTTTTAAAAGCTTGATATAGATCTTCTGATGTATTGATGAGTTTCTTGATTTTATTATTAATAGCAAAATATTAACTTTAAAAACCACTTAAACAACCCCTAACACAGCATCAACTTTATTCAAATATATTATCTTAGTTTTTAATTAACTATTGATGTCTGTTCAATATTACATAAATAGGCGGCACTTGACGTTGTAGTGTTGCTACGTTTGCTCATTTTTTAGACTAGCCGCAAGTAATGCACATCTTCACCAGTTCACTTGATATAGAATGACGTTGCTATTTACAGATTTTTGGTAAAGGGCACTCATACAAACGACCAAGAGAATTGAATACACAGACTTGCAAACACGCGAAAAGGCGGTTTTCTAAATTGAACCAAGCAAAGTTTAGCCACCAATGCATTCTACCAAGCACAATTAAGCATTACTATATCAGAGAAAAAATTCAATCAAACAAAGAAAAAACAAAGGTCTATTAGACTATACTGAGCCAAACGACCAAGAATAATCCGCCATGATAAATAGTTTGACACTAACAACTAAATCCGAACTATATTAGCTGCAGTCTACTAACCAAGTGCAAGAATAATAAGGAGAAGCACTGAACATAAGGGTCGTAAAAGCTTACTGTCTTTAAAATACTGACTTAATAACTGAAATTTATAATTGCAAGTTACTTTAAAACGACAAGCGAGAAATTTTAACTTACCAATAACATGGTAAATGCTATATGCTAGCAAGAAAATAGAAAGTAGAATTTTACAACATAATATGTTAAAGCAACAACAAAAAGCTGGTCTACATTTAATGTACATTTCTTCAAATTACTTTGTTTGGGTACTGAAGTTCCGCGCTGAGTATACATTTCAAACTTTGATAAACAAACAAAAAAAGTTAGAGCGATAAATGCGTAGGCTATGCACACAGAGCTTGACTTTGCAGTAGAGCCGCTCACAAGGAAACACTGCAGATAATCAAAACTTTGTCTCGCGTTTTTTCTTTTTTGAGGTTTTCATGTTTGATGTTTTATTTTAGTGTGGTTATGTATAATTTTTCATTTTAATGTTAAGCATAATTATTAAGCATAATTCATAATTACATAATTTTTAATGTTTTAATTCAGTTTGGTTAAGTTTTTCATTCTGGCGGGCCATTTTCAAAATTATTAGATCTTTCAGGTCCTACTCCATTTGAAAGTTTCTACGAGTATATTAAGCGGATTATTGGATACAATGAGAGTGAAATTTTTACGTCTTTACCCTTTCGACAAGTAAAGACTTTTTTCATCATTAAAAAATTCACTTTTATGCCGTCAATAACACACTTAATTCGAACAGTTTTAAACTAACTCAGGCCGCAAGTCCAACCTTGCTTGTTCACCATTTCTGCTATAGAAAATTGGTGCTGCCGCTAATCAACAAAATTTGAAATATGTAAAACAGTTGAGTGGGCCGTATGTGGCCAACAGGCAACTGTTTAAGCTATTTTTTTCTGAAAATTGTTAGTTTTCTTGATATTTGAGTAACATAAGGGTAATTATAAAATTGCTATGAAAAGCAGCCATATTGGATTAAGCATTTTTGAATTTATTTATTTACATTATCCCCAGTCATAAAAAATCTGCTCGGCCCAAGCAAGGCAAACTTACGGCAGAGCAGTGCTGTGTTTCTAGAGCCTAGTCTTAGTTAATATTTGCCCGATAATTGCCAAGCATTTTTGCAGGGCAAATATAGGGAAATAAAACAAGACTAGTTTTTAAATAAATACTCGGCAAAGCTTTTGAACGCCAAGCAAATACCAAGCCTTTTAGTAGACAAATTTTAAAAGTTTAAGAAAATACAAGGCACGTATTACAATTGCCCGGCATTTGCCAAGAGTTTTGTCCGTGGCAATGTAAGGGTCATGCTTTTGCCGTGCTTTTTTTTTGACTGGGTTGAAGCAAGAAAAAAACAAAAAACAAGACAGAATAAAACAAACGTTTTTGGCTAACTTAAGCCCTCATCAGGTTTCATAGTGAATAGTCTTTTATAATTTTAGTTGGATTTAAACAGAGAATCAATTATTTTTAATGCTGACTAAGTAAGCTTATTTGGGACGAAGATAGATTTTCTCTAAACACTGTAAACACATTAGCGGTAAATTAAATTGCTTGAAACAGAGATGAAAAAACGAGTAGATTTTTAAAAATGTTAAGTAAAAATGATGTTCTATTAGCATATAATTGACGATTTAAATTAGGAAAGCTTTCTTATTGATAGAGCTTCAAGTATTCTACTGTAGTGTAAAATTTTAATTACATTTGCGCAACATCAAAAAATTATTTAAATCAAATTTAACGTTCAAACAGGTATCACATGATAAAATATGAATTTTTACGGAACTCTCTTGAATACTTTTGAAATTCAGATGTTCCGGGACTCTTGTGATCAAATGTCTCAATGACATACCAATGCATGTTGTGTTCGTGTCACACAAACGTGTAAATTTATAGATGACTTTTGAACACAGAGCTGTCAGAACACACTGAGTTCTCAATTTTCACAAAAAAATAATTTTTTACGTTATAAATTTTAAAAATTGGTATGGGGTCTCGCTTAGCTCCGACTATATCAAATTCTTTTTTGTCTTTTTTAGAAAATAAATTATTTTAAAAACTCAATCTGAATTTCATTCAAAGCTTTCATTACGCTATGTTGACAATATTTTTGCCGTTTTGTTAAAGATGAAAAATGTTCTAAATTTTTTGATCCATTAAATAAACCGAACATAAAGTTATTAAGCCACACAACGGTGTATGGGAAAGAATAATTGAAGCCAGGCTAAGGAATAGAGTAGAGATCAGTAAACAGCAATATGGATTTATGCCAGGAAAGGAAACTAACGATGCCATGTTTGCTTTAAGAATGTTGATGGAAAAGTACAGGAAGGTCAAAGAGAGCTTCATTGTGTATTCGTGGACCTAGAGAAAGCTTACGACAGAGAGAAGAGTTGTGCTACTGTATGAGAAAATCAGGAATAGTGGAAAAGTATGTGCGACTTGTACGGGATATGTATGAGGGAAGCGAAACAGTGGTGAGGTGTGCAGTAGAAACTATAGAAAGTTTCAAGGTCAAGGTTGGATTGCACCAGGGATTAGTGTTAAGTCCGTTTCTGTTTGCTGTGATAATGGATAGGCTAACGGACGAAGTAAGAAGAGAACCACCGTGGACGATACTGTTTGCTGATGATATTGTGATTTGCGAAGAGACCAGGGAAGAAGTCGAGCGGAGACTGGAATGCTGGAGGTATGCGTGGGAAAGAAGAGGGATGAAAGTAAGTAGGGAAAGACCGAATATCTGTGCATAGATGGAGGAAATGAGAAAAAACAGTGAAGATGGAGGACATAAAGTGCCAAGAGTAAAGGAATTTAAGTATTTGGCATCAACGGTGCAAGAAAGTGGTAATTGTGAGAGGGAGATAAAGAGGACACTGCAGACAGGATGGAACAGATGAAGAAAAGTATCGGGAGTAATTTGCGACAAGAGGTTACCAGCTAGAGTAAAAAGAAAAGTGTACAGTTTAGTGGTGAGACCAGCAATGGTATATGGACTAAAAAGAAAAGGTGGCAGTCACAAAGAAACAAGTAGAAGAGATAGAAGTCGCAGAGATGAAAATGTTAAAGGTTTGCTATAGGAGTGACGAGAAAAGATAAGATTAGAAACAAGTACATCAGGGGTACAGTTAAGGTTGAACGATTAGGAATGGAGATGATGGAGGGTAGGCTGAGGTGGTATGGACATGTCATGAGAGACCAGGAGTACATTGGAAGAAGGGTGATGGAAATGGAGTTACCGGGAAAGAGGAAAAGAGGGAGGCCAAAGAGAAGATTTTTAGATGTAGTGAAGGAAGATATGGGGAAAGTTGGTGCAAGAGAGATGGACATTGAAAACAGGCAGGACAGTTTGGAGAAACATTTTGCGCTGTGGCTACCCTTGATTAAAAGGAAGGCCGAAAAAAAAAGAAAATTAAATACCCAACATAAAAATATTAAATCAACTTCGGAACATTCACTCAAAATTGTTCTTTTTTTGACGTTGAAGTTAAAATTAATGATAATGGTATTGAAACAGATTAACTAAAACTAATTTATTCCTAGATTTCAATGCAATGTGCTCATCAAGTAAAAGTCTGATTTAATTTTTAGTTTAGGGGAGAGGGGCACAATAGTACAAAAAATGCATTTTTTCTCATCACGGCTTTATAGAAGACGCCATTGTTTTAAAATTTTGAATATCAATTGATTACCCCTTTTAATATCATTTTCAGATATATCTTTATTGAAATGTCATTAACATAAAGTAAAAAATTAAATAATCTAAAAAAATTTTTTTTGTTTTGTTGTGCCCCGAGTAGCAGTATATAGTTTAACAGTAGACCTGTATACCGGCCTACTGTTAAACTGTAAAAATTTTCATCTATCAAAACACTACATATTGTTTCTTTTTCTTCTTTGGTGTTTCCTTTTTTTTCTTATGAGCAACCAAACAGTTTTTGCTGAGTAAAGAAGCTATTTCACCTAACCTGTTGGTTGCTATCTTAAAGTGCCAGGGGGATCTCATTAATCATGTTTTGCCTAAAATGTGTTTTAGAAAAAACCATCACAGGTGGAGAGAACGACCTGAAGCATTATTTTTACAACACGTGGTTACTAATGTTCGTCTTTCTGCACTAGTAACGGTTTACCAACACTTCATCACGCAACATTTCATCACGCGACTGTTAATTACATTAACCTATTTATCCAATAGACATTTAATCACGTAGCATATTAACATTACAGCATTTAATCTCGTAGACCTATTAACACATTTAATCACTAGATATTTTAGTGTATTTGCGTGGTATTGCGTATTTATTGCATAAACAAACAATTACCCTAACCCTAATTAAAAAATTACATTATGACTTTTTTCAGGCCTTTTTACACGCTAATTGCCATACTTAACTTAACCACACTTGAGAGCGCGATTAAGTGTCTGTGTTTTTAAATTTTTAAGTGATTAAATATTTAGTGATTAAATGCCCGCAATTAACAATTGTGTGGTAAAATGTCGCGTAATGAAATGTTTATACATCACTAGTAACTTGAGCCACTTGTTTATATCGTACAACAATGCAAATCTAATACAACATTAATTGTGTTTAGGGGCACAATAGCATACTGTCCCATTGTGCCCTAATCTCACCATTAAAGTAGTTTATTTTTACCCTTGATGCAAATCTAGCAATTTTCAAATCGAGATTATTAACAATAGTATAATACAGAGAAAAACTTGACTCATTTAAACTACCTATTGAAAAGTAATATGATTCGATAAAACTGCCTGGAAAAATACTCACTGTACCTAAAAAATAAATTTTCAAATTTATTTTTTTTTAGTAAATGATATCAAAGTAAAATTCATGTTAGCAGAAAGGCAACTTGATGACTAATTACAACACAAAAAAATTTTTTTCTATGTTTTGAAGAATTTTTTAAAAGTGTGTCACAGATTTTACTTTAGAATCCTAGAGGACCAGTTTAACAAGGTAACCCGAATACCTGCACTGAAGCAAAGCTGTGTCTATATTTTATTTATTCCAGCTCAAGAAATAGTTTGCTACAAGACTGAAGCTTCTTATACAGTTGGCTTCAACTAAGTTCAGATTGCTTTGTTTAAAAACTCCTTTTCGCAAACAGACAGAGACCACTGCCTTTAACTAAAAAGAACTATTGCAAAACTATTAAAAAAAAACTCTTACAAAATTCACAAACTCACAATCGGCGAAAATTCTCTCTCGCGCTCTGCCAAACTGCCAAGCGAAATCAGCGCCACAACTTAATTCGTCCAACACAAATAATTCTACCTCCGCAGAACCAATCTCCAAAACGCTGACTCAAAACAATTACAACACTTGTCAATCAACGCAATACAACCACTGGGCCTCTGCCTTCGCTCTGCACTAGAACCAACACTGGTATTTCACTCGAATGGAATGGAATTTATCATTGGAATAAGCACTGCCCTCTGCGCTTGGTCATATATGATAGCGTCACGTGCTGTTTCATTCGAGTAGTGAACGCTTTACTATACTTGAATTCTCTAGAGAGAAACGCTTCGGTCAAATGCTCCAGAACCATAGCGTCTCTTCCATCTCTTCCATAGTAGAGCAAAGTTCACACTCCGTCACTGCATGCGCTACAGATAAACAAGTCGTTGAACCGCGACAAAGCGTATTACGTCATTACTGTCTGGCATAGAACAAAAAGAAAAAAATCTTTAGAACAATCGTCAAGCAACTTGCCAATAGTTTAAATCGCACAAAAGGGAAGCTTTACCAACTATGCAATTATTATTTTGCCGTAGAAATATTATGTCATAAAATTATTCTGAACAGAAAATACAGTGTTGTAACAAAATGTAAATGTAACTAAAGTTTTGTGAGTTTAAAATTATTATGAACAAAGTGAGACAAAGTGCTTTGTCCTACTGTGCTCCACGTCCCGCTGTCCTCCTCTCCCTACTTAATCGTACTGAACGTATTTGCTTATCCAATTTTTGTTTGCTAATGAAGTCAAATTGCTGAAAAGTGTATTTTTAAAGAAAGGTTGTCCTAATTGATTTTTCAATAACTTTTAAAACAGTTTTTATTTTCGAATCAACGATCAGCGCAATACAATGACAAGACTTATGAAAACTGCATTTTTATATTGTACATTGTAAAAAGATTCACATCGTTTTGCCAAGCGAATTTCTGCTTTAATCATAATTGATTTATCCTAAAAGTGTTACCAATTTTTAAAACTTTTGAAGTGAAAAATTTTTTTGTGAAAATCGAGAACTCCTAAGGCTCTTTATTCAAACGTCATCTATAAATTTACAGGTTTATGTGACACGAACACAACATGCATTGGTATGTCATTGAGACATTTGATCACAAGAGTCCCGGAACATCTGAATTGCAAAAGTATTCAAGAGAGTTCCGTAAAAATTCATATTTTATCATGTAATTTCTGTTTGAACGTTAAATTTGATTTAAATGATTTTTCGATATTGCGCAAATGTAAATCAGAATTTCACGCTACAGTAGAATACTTGAAGCTCTATTAAGAAGAAAGCTTTCCTAATTTAAATCGTCAATTATATGCTAATGAAACATCGTTTTTACTTAACATTTTAAAAATCTGCTCGTTTTTTCATCTCTGTTTCAAGCAATTTAATTTACCGCTAATGTGTTTACAGTGTTTGGAGAAAATCTATCTTTGTAGCATATTAGTCTATTTAGGCAAGGGCATTGTGCTATGTACCCCCCTCCTTGTAGATCACTAATACAAAAAATCAGAGACAGATTCAAAGGAAAGATGGTTTTTGGCCACTTGAAAAAATTTTTACACTAAGCATATTTCATTGTGGTTGTATGTCCCCTTCCTCTCAAAAAATCTCGGTACGTCACTGTCGTCCCTAAAAAGATTACTTTAGTCAGCATTTAAAAATAACTAATTCTCTCTTTAAATTGAACTAAAATCATTAAAGATTATTCACTATGAAACCTGATGAGGATTTAAGTTAGCTGAAAACGTTTGTTTTATTCTGTCTTGTTTTATGGTTTTTTATTGATTTAATAATGTAAATAAATAAAGTCAAAAATGCTTAGTCTGATATGGCTGCTTTCCATAGCAATTTTATGATTTAAGAAAGTAACTCTTCTCTGGATCAATAGAATCTATTTGAAAAAGATTTTTGACCGCCCCCTGACGAGCTTAGGCGAAACAGTCTGTTGGGCAAATAAAAATAAAATAAATGTTAACGTAAAAAAATTTTGTGGTCTGAAAATTAATTTGTTATAATCTATACATTTATAATTTCAAAAATAATGGCAAAAATAGGAAAAAGTTGGATTTAATATTATCTTCCATAGACGACTTAAAACAGAGAATTAGTTTTATCGAAGATAAAATAGGATTCTTTGAATAAAAGAATTACAAAAATGAGAACCGGTTGTCTAAAATTGAAAAAGCGCAGCAAAACTGGAAAAAAGCGTGCAGAATTTACGAGCTGAAGTTCAACAAGTTGCAAAAGCTCCAGCAAAACTTAAACATAACACGCACCTAGATATACATGTACTTAATAAAAATTTATACTGTAAAAGATTCAACTTTAATCCGTTATGATGTTTGGGAAAACAGAAACTTAACAGAAAAATTATTCAAATAATTTTTGATTGAAGTTCTTAATATCAATATTAGTAAAGAAATCAAGATAGTTGATATACATCGTCTACCGCAATATCCAATATTTTTCGAAAACAAGATCAAACTTAATCAGCCAATCATTGTAAAACTGAACGACACCTTTTCGAAGAAAAGATTTTATGCATCGTAAAAAAACCTTAAACAATATAATAATAAAAGAAAAAGAAAATCTCCATCTTCACCGTATGTTTACATCACTGAACACCTACACAAAGAATTACAACAGCAAAAAAAAGAAGTTGTCTAAATACAAACAAGCCAAAGCTCAAAGAAAAAGATAAGAATAGAAAATTGTTAGTGGTAAATACTGTCTGTTTGTCAAAGGTCAAAAATATGAAGCATGAACGTATAATAATATAAATTATTGTCATTATTTCAAGTTTCATTCAATTTTTTTGATTACTAATTTGGTTTATTTTAATATTACCAGTTTATCGGCTTTCATTTCGTCTGTCACGAATATCTAACATTCGCCTGCAGTGTTAAACAAGTTAAATAAGTGATTCACGATTCACGTGATTGACGCAGTATTAAACAAGTTAAATAAGTGATCAAGTTAAATAAATGATTCCGGGATTCACTTATAAGTTATAGGTGCTTTGAGTCAATCTATCTTCCGAGTTCTGTACTCTAGTGGTATAGTAACCTGCATGAAAGACTTTAGGTGCTTGGTTCGATTCGCAGTGAGATAAGCTGCTTGTTTTAAAGTTAAATTATATGATCAACGCAAATGCAAACAATAACTCTCAGCTTTTAAATGATCGATTTGATTTACAAAATTCCCTTTGCGATTCTTTAACTTCCAATCTTATACCTTGCCAATATTACGAAACAGCCTCAAAAGTGCCTTTAAAAAATTGTAATAAGCGTTTATATGTTGTGCATGTTAATATAAGATGATTACATAAAAATTTTGAAATCTTAAACCAACAACTCATTCATTCACTTGATTATCGCCTTGATGTTATTTGTTCATTTGAGATTAAATTAAAAGACGCCCCTTTAACAAACGTTTCTCTTACTGGTTATGAACCTATAATACATGCTAATTCAGCTACAAATGTTGGCGGAATTGGGTTTTATGTTTCTAACAAGTTTTTTACTTCTGTAATTGAAAAAAACAATTTGCTTTTAAATTGTGAAGATAGAAGGCTCCAAATTTGTAATACAATCACTGACGACACATTTATTCTTGATGTTATATCCGTCATCCCAAAGGTAATGAAAAAAAAAATTGGCTTTAAATAATAAATTCTTTAAACTAAATAATATGACACGCAAGTTTTATATGATTGGCGACTTCAATATTAATGTAAATTCAAGCGACATTTCCAATAATAGCGCATTATTTCTTAATATTTTAAGTAGTAATGGAGTCTTTTCACTTACAGATAAACCAACTCGTTTAACTAGTAGTTTGTCTACAACTATAGACTAAATTTTAACTAACGACACCTCTAATATACAGTGGCGAGCAAAAAAGCAAAACTTTTTTTTTTAGATTTTTTAAAATAACTTTGTTAAAATTGAACTATATTTATCAAGTAAGATATCATTAAAAAGATCACAAAAAAATTATATTAAATCCAATATTAATCGATTTTTTTTGAAAAATATAATTAAATTTTAACTAAGTTATTTTGAAAAGATCTAATAAAATAAAAAAGTCTTACTTTTTTGCTCGCCACTGTAATTTAACTTTGTATCTTTTTATCTTAAATTAGTGATCATTTCCCCGTGAGATGTTTAGTGGCCCATCATAAAATCAATTCAAACAATACTAATCAAAAATCTAAAACTACAAAATACGTCTACAGAGAGGAAAGCAAATTTGATAATGAACAATTTACATCTGATCTGTGTATTTCTCTAAGATCATCTTTAATTAAGCAAAGTTTGGTTCTTCTACTGAAGTTGATCAAAACTTTTCTAAGCTTTGCTAATATATTTAACCAATGTGTCAACAGGGATGCTCCACTCAAAATCGCTTCTTGTAGAAAAATCAAATTATTAAAAAAAACGTGGATTACTAAAGGGATTTTTAAATCTATTCGACGTAAGCACAAAATGTGTGTTTCAGAATATTAAAATGGAACAGATTTACAAAAAATGTTCTATAGACAATATGCTAATAAATTAACCAAAATTTAAAAATTCTAAAAAATATATTTGAAAACAGAAATAATCAATTTCAGAAATGATTCGCGTAAATTTTGGAGCCTCATAAACTCTTTAATGTCTGAAAGAATAAAATTAACTCCAAAATTTTTAAATGTTAATAAATGTAAATTAGTGATTCAACTGAAATTGTTGAACACTTTAATAAACATTTTTGTAATATTGGCAAGGCTCTAGAAGACAAAGTTGATTCTGTTAATTCTTATGACTATTGCAGTTATTTATTGGATCCTATATTGTCTTCTATGTTCTTTTGTCCTACCTTTGATTGTAAAATAATAAACATCATTAATGAACTTGATTCAAGCAAAAGTTGTGGATTGGACGGAATAAGTGCTAGATTTGTTATTTTTGCAGCCTATGTTATAGCACCTTATCTAACTATATTATGTAGCGGTTGGCTTAGCTTTGGTTTGTTTTCAAGCTGCTTAAAGACAGCAAATATAATTTCTATTTTCAAATTCGGTGATAAAAACAACCTTCTTAACTAGAGACCTATTTCTTTGCCGCCACTTTTTTCTAGAATAATTAAAAAAATCGTGTTTTCCCAAACAATTAACTATTTAAATACACATTCCATATTAACTCCTACTCAATATGGTTCCAGATCCAATTATTATACAACTCACGCTATTATAGATATTGTTTCAACTTGTGACTTGTGACGATAACATCGAATGAAAAAGTTATTCTGCTCTTGTTCTGCTTGATCTAGCAAGAGCATTTGACACCGTCAACCACAAAATATTACTGAATAAGCTTGATAACTATGGTATGCGAGGTGTCGTTAATCAATTTTTCTTATCGTTTTTATCCCACTGGACCGAATATGTTTCTTTTAACAATTGTTATCCTTTTCTGGCAAATATTGAAATAGGTGTTCCCCTAGGTCAGTGCTTCTCAAACCATGGATCGCGACCCAAAAGTGGGTCGTCAAGACTATGCGGATGACTATGCGGATGACTATGGGGGGTTGCGAAGGCCAGTGGTGGATATTGGGTGAGGCGAACAAGGCAGTTGCCTAGGGCCCCTCCTTGAAAATAGCACATACATTTTCAATTGGCTGCAGATGTTTTTTATTATGAAGTCGGGACGAAAACTGGGAAATATAGAGATCGATTCTAGATGAAGACTTTTTTTTTTTTGGAGAACACCTTGATTTTGGGAGCAAAATAGGGAAATCAGAGATCAAATTGAAGCGAAGACCTTTTTTTTAGAGATCATTACGTTTTCACTACGCTTACTCAAATTTATTTGAGTTGCAGAAACATTGCCCTAGGTTCTTCTCGTCGTCGTTTGAAGGCATCCACTCCAGGTCAGACACAAACAGGACTGGGGCCGAGGGTTTATCCTTTTACTACCCCAGACTGCTGCACTGCCTGGATCAGATGCTGGCAGTGATGTCATTAAGCCAGCATCGAGTTTCGTCATCCAAAACCGTCAGACCTCGTGCTCCATGTGGTGCCCGATGTATAGGGCACGCTGTTAGTACATGGTCTGCGGTTTGCTCTGAGGCGCCACACTTGCAATTCGGTGAAGGAGCGAGACCCCATTTGTGCATGGACGAATGGAATCGCCCAACACCAGTCTGCAGGCGGTTGAGCCTAACCCAAGCTGCTCGGGGTAAGCCCATCCCAACAGGCCTGGCACCGATCTCGGGCACAAAAGCACGGAGCCTGGAAGCATTTTCACAGAACTCCGCGTTCCATTTGTGATTTGTCCATTCAGAGGCGCGGATGCCAAGTCTGGCAAGGTTGTCCAAGAGATTCCGCGAAGCTGGCACAAACGGGCGTCTGGATCTTAGTATCACTTGGCAAGTATCTGAGGACCCACTTAAAAGACCATGCAAGATATGATCGGGGTCCAGAGATCTACGGTAAGCCAACGAGAGTGTCGCTCCCAGTCGGCGAAGCTCAGCTGGCTGGATGCCTGAAAGTACAGGTAGGTGGTCCGTTTGAGTGGGACGCAGGCATCCAGTAACTATGCGCAAGGCGTCATTCAAAACACTGTCAATGAGGCGAGTGTGAGCACTGCGACACCAGACTGGCGCACAGTACTCAGCTGTTAAGTAGACTAGAGACAAGGTGGCTATGCGTAGTGTTTTAGCACCAGCACCCCATCCCGAGCCCACGAGTAGCCTCAGCAGTGTGACGCGCGATGATAGTTTTTTGCGCAATGCCACTAAATGGTGACGAAACGTGAGCGATCTGTCCAGTTTTACCTCAAGGTAAGTAGGGGTTGGACAGAACGGTAAAAGTCTACCGTTGTTGTAGACCTTTAGCTCACGTTTGGCCTCTCGGTTATTTAAGTGAAAGGCTGTCGTCACCGTCTTAGTGTGACTGAGCTTCAACCTCCAGGTCTGGAGATACGCTCACAGTGTGGACATGTCTTGGCTTAAAGTCCCCTCCAAGTCCTTCCAGTTTCCAGAAGAATGCAACAATGCTAAATCATCGGCATAAGCAAACTTTCTGGAAATCATGGAAGGAAGATCGTACGTATAGATGTTAAATAGGAGGGGAGCCAAGACCGATCCCTGAGGAACACCGTTTTTAAGACGGCGTAGCCTGCTTTGCTTGCTGTCACCGGTGGTAAGGGTGAAACTCCAATTTCGAACAAGCTCCATAATCATTTTGACCATGTGCTTATCCGGAAGTAGTCTCAGCAGCTTACAGTGAAGGCCACGGTGCCAGACAGTGTCATAAGCAGCTGTCAGATCGATAAATACGGCACCGGCCTTCTTTTTAGCCTCAAAAGAATCCTCGATGTTCTGGGTTTGCAGAACAACTTGATCTATGGTTGACTTCCCGCGTCGAAACCCAGCCTGCTCTTTAGGGAACAGTGGATCGATTAATTGATCAACGCGGGCGTAGATAAGCCTCTCGAGAATCTTGTAGAAAACAGAGAGCAGAGATATCGGTCGATAACTCTTTGGGTCCCCCACGGGCTTTCCTGGTTTTGGGATCGCGACCACAAGCGCTCTTATTCAGATCTTGGGAATTTTGAGTCGGCACAAACAGGAAGAAAGGAAGTCACGTAACCAGGACTTCAAAGCAGCTCCGGCATGGAGTATAAGCTCGAGGCAAATGGAATCAGATCCCGGAGCTTTACCTGGTTTTAAATGTTGAAGGGCAGCAGTAAATTCTCTCTGTGAAAAATTGTCAGAGATATTTACTGCGTCTGGTGTTGTGGCCCTCCAAAGGTCAGACACTTCTTGAAAGTCAAGTCGAGATGACTTGCGATCAACAGCCTCGTATTTCCCATTTCTAACCAGCTGAGATGCAATAGCATCGGCTGAAACGGGACAGTGACGAGGAGAGTATCGTGACCTACCAGTAAGGTTATTCAAAATACTCCACGCTTTTCGACTAGAGTGTGAGAAGTCAATGCTCCGAACTGCTTCGGACCATCGATCTCTCCGCTTTCTGTCAAGCTTGACAAACAGGGCTGTAGCAGCCGAACTTGAGTCGTCTCCCTGAGGAGACTGCAGAAAGGTCTTATAGAGGGATTCATACTCTGCATCCCAACACGGAATGTTGTTATTTCGATACCCGTGTAGGATAGTCTTTTTGGCTGCTTTCTTAATGGTATTACAGAAGTCCTGGTAAGCCGCATCCACATCAAGTGAATCAGGCGGCAACAAAGTCTTTGCGAATTTATTCGTCGAAGCAATGTACTGACTCCATTTGGCCTTGCGGAAGTTCCATCGCTTAACAGGCATGCTTGGCAATGCCATAGCAAACCTTGGTGATGTAATAAGCGAGGGTTGATGTTGTGACCTGGGGAACTTCTCAAGGACACGTCTATCCGGTAAGCGACTGTTTGGACCTACGCTAGCGAAAGCTGGATCTGGATTGGTGCCAGTGTTCCAGCGGCCGGAATAAAAACTGGCAGCGTCCTTGGCATTATATAGGAGGGCAAGACAATTAATACTTGCCCAACCAGCCAAGCACTCACCGTCCGGACTGCTGTCGTCGTAACCCCAGTCAGCATAACGACAGTTAAAATCGCCAGCGTAAAGACAGGGGTGAGGAAACACTGGAAGATCCAGGGTTCGCAATCGCGTTGGCGGTGGTTTGTAGACGTTGACTATTTTATAAGCATCAACGTCCACACACAACCACTCGATCTTCGATATCGGTGGAGATTGGTCCAAAAGCGTGTATCTTAGTCGCTCGTGGACAAACGTGGCAAGGCCATGCTTCCTGCTTAAAGAAGACCCAGCTAGTTGGTAGTTTGGTAGCACCAACTTCTCTGTATCAGTGCAGTGGGTCTCCTGTAGTAGGATGACGAGTGCCTCAGACTGCGCAGCGAGGTGATGAAGAACGTTCATCTTGTTTGCAGTAAGGTCTTCGATGTTCAGCTGAAGAATAGTAGGTCTTCGGAACTTGTTGGCAATGTGCCCTAAAAAGGGCAGTTTTATCCTAGCATTGCCCCGTCCTGAAAAAGACGTTTGCCGATTAGCAGAGCCACACTGAACATCGGAATGGGTGGATATCCTTCCGTTTTGGTAGGTTCGGTTTCGGTCTGTCATTTTAAAATCAATGAGCAGACTTACTCACGGCCCAGGCTGCGTGAAAGCACCTACCATCTGGGCCAAGGTTCTTCTCTTAGCCCACTTCTTTTCTTACCTTATATAAACGATTTGCCGAATTCTGTTCAAAATACTCCTCGATTATTTCCTGATAATACTTGTTTATTATTAAGTAAACCTATGCCCAAAAAACTTTAAATTGAATTAAATAAAGATAGAACCTCTGTTCACATTGGCTGAACTCTAACAAACTTCCACTTAATACTTCAAAATCGCAAATAATGATTATTTCTCCTAAATTAAATTTTTTAACGCCTTAACTAAATGTTAATTGTTCTGCCGGGTCAATTAAAATTGCAAGAAAAGTAAAATATCTTGGTGTCATAATTGATGATAAATTAAACTTTAAAAACCACATAAATTTTGTGGAAAGAAAAATTTCCAGATCTGTTGGTATTTTGGGCAAACTCAAATATTACTTAGACCACATCTCTTTACTTAAACTCTACTATGCTCTGATTCATTCTCACATTAATTACGGTTTGGTTATTTGGGGGAACATCTATCCGTCATATCTGACAAGATTAACGATTCTAATAAAATAAGCCACTTAGGATTGTAAACAACTGTAGTTGGTATACCATTGCATTTCCATTATATCAAAAATCTAATATATTATCTCTATCACAATTAATAAATTTTGAAATAGCTAAATTTATTTATAGCTTTTTGAAAAAACGCTGACCATCCTCATTTGACAACTATTTTACTTTAGCAAAAAGCATATCTTCATCCAATAAGATTTGCAAACCATGATCAATTGGCTATTCAATTTTATAAAACCAAAATAACCCAAAATTATATTAAATACACAGGCCCTTTAATTTGGAATTTTATTCCCTCTAAACTAAGATTACAATGCTTTAATAAATTCCAAAAAATTTATAAAAACTTATTTGTTAAATTTATATAAAAACAATAATAATAATAATAATAATATTTATTGTCCACAGTCTTGTGGTACTCAAATTGATTGTTTTTTGTTTCATCTGTTTTTATGTATTTTTGTTTGTTTGTTCTAGCAATCTAATATGTAATATAATTTAATTAGAACGTGTTGTTACTTCGAATCGCATCAATCGCCTTGCTCTTCGAATCACAAATGGAGTCTAATTAATTTTCTATAAAAATTGTTATTTTGTACTGCTAATTAATTTTCTGTTGATCTAATTAATTTTCTGTAAGCGCTATATAAATGTACATTATTATTAATATTATTTTTATTAATTGAGAAGTCTGAATCGACAACAATAAATTATGATTAATATTTTTTAATTTTAGAATCCTCGACCAATTTAACAAACAAAAACGCAAAACTTGGGAACTGTAAGTGGCTTTAATACTGTTTAAAATGTAAATATACTTTTTAAAGTTTAATCAATGCTTGCTGGTACACAGAACAAAAATTTAGATATTAATATAATGTTAGGTGTAAATATTGATACTGTTTTTATTTTTAAAAAACTTACTTGGTAATTTCTTTCAGTTAAAGAAGTTCAAAAACTCCTTCGATCAGATTTAGCAAAAATTTGCCAAAGAGACGAAGTAAAGAATTTAAAAGACATATCTTTTATCGAATATGTTCCACTTCAGATGACTCATTACCAAGAAAACACAACAACACCAGATAGTGGCCATCAACACACTAGAGAAGAAATTCAAAATTTATACAAAAAACACTCAATGGGGGATATCTTGCCTGAACATTTTTTTAAAAAGTCCCAAGAGTTTGCAAAAGACTCCAATGGTTACAAAAATTCTCTTACAAAGGAAGCAAAAAAATCTTATTTGAACAAACGTGGTAATGTTGTAGGTGTCATTGGTCAGGCCGGTGTTGGAAAAACGACCTTCAGTAAGATTCTTCTTAGTCATATTTTAAATAAGAAAAAAAACTTATACAAAGCAGATTACATTTTTTATGTAAGATTGCGAGATTTTCAAAATCAAAACAAAATAAAATTACTTGACTTTCTTTTCAAAAATATAACTTCTGACTGGATAAACACAATTCAATCCCCCCAAAGCTTTTTAAACCATCTTCTTAATTCTGATTCTGTTGTTATAATCTTAGACGGTTTTGATGAAATCGATGTCACTCAATTCAAAGATCCTTCTTATTACAACTTTGAAATGTATGGTGAAAAATCACCGCAAAACTTCACTTTAGGACTTTTAAGTGGTGAAATTTTACCCAAAGCCAAAAAAGTTGTAACTTCCAGACCAAGGCAATTGTTAGATTTGAACCCGGACTTAAAACCAAAGTTTCTTGTCAGTATTGTCGGCATTGATAGTGAAGGCCAAAAGCAAATATGTGAGAACATTTGTAAAAATCACGAACAGATGCAGACAGTTTGGAATTATGTACAAAACCAACCCGAACTTAACTCGTACTGCTATGTGCCTATTATGGCAATTCTTATTTTTTACACCACTTATAACATTTTCAAGCACCACAAATCAGATCAACAACCTCCAACAAGCATAACACAAATATTAGCTTGCAACTTGTATCTTTTTATTGGAACTGATCACGTTTATAAAAATGACCCTGTTCAAGACCGAACAAAAATTAAGCAGGAGTCTTTGTCAAAATTATCAAAGTTAGCTTATGAGGGAATAGTACATAAAAAACTTTATTTTAGTGATGACGACTTTCAGGCAGCTGGTTTAAAAGTAGATGATATTAGCACTTTTTTTACTACATTTCATGCTGATGATGATGACACAAGCAATCCAATAGCATTCCTACGAAAACACATTAGAAAACTCAGTTATTTCAGTCATTTAATTTTGCAAGAGTTTTTTGCAGCTATCCACATAATCTTTGAATTTAAAGAAATTTGTTTCGATACGAACCGACTCGATCTTAGCAGCAGCCAGTTTGAGATGGTTACCAAATTTTTGTTTGGATTGTGTAACAGCCGGACTGCAGAAATCTTAAAGCAAATTGATGATGACTACTGTTTTTCACCAAATCATCATGCAAGTTTTTTAAAAGAACAGCTACATTTACACTTAGAAAATATAGTCACACACTTTGACACTAAACATCTTTTTCGCTTTGCATCTTTGCTGTACGAATTAAAAGATAAAACTCTAACTAGGAAATTTTCTAACCTTTTGCCAAGTTATCTAGTTATCAGGAATGACGTATTTCCCAACGACATTTTCCCGTTATGTGAACTGATTCGAGCACGACAATTTGATTTACGAATCTTAATCAATAATCCTTCGTTCTACAAAAATTCACATTTATTGTTTTTTAAAGAAATAGCATCAATCATTGCCGAATCGCTACATATCAAGGTAAAAATCTATTTTATTTTATTGTATGCTAATTAACCCAATAGAGATTTAAACGTAAAAAACACTTTGATAAAATAAATCTTCCGTAACTGTTTAATTTAATGTCAAAATAGGTACTTAGATTGATGTGAATTTATTGGTTTGTTTTTTAATGCAAAAACATTAATGTATAGGCAATCAAATCGACAAACATAAACATGCGCTTAATAAAGTTGAGCAGAAAGCAGCTGAGTGAGTGGTCAAATTAGCTAATGCCATGTTAGGCCTAGCAGCGTCAACTCGATTTTAATAATTAGACAAAAAATGATTCCTTGCAATGATTTTATGTTGCTGGAGTTACTTATAAAATAAAAACCAAAAACATTTTACTTCATTTTCGATGATAAAACGGCTTTTGAATCAAAATAAAGATAAAATATTTATTTTATTCAAAAGTAAAGGTAAATCTATACTTAACTTTTAAATAAAAAAAACTGTTTTAAAAATGTCCTTTTTCGTTTCTAAATGGTATGCCAGGCCTTTGCTCGAAATAGATAAAAAGCAGCAAAACTTTGCCCGAGACAAATATTGCATTTTTTCCAAAACGTTATTTTGCAAATTTCAAAGTTGAATGCACAATTTTATACTGCCAAATATCCAATTTTTTCAAGAAAAGCTTTATTGAAAAGTTTTACTGCAAATTACATACACCAAACACAATGTTATAGTACCGCCAAGTTATTGTACCGCAATAATATTAGGGGTTTTGTTGTCTTGAGCAGCTTTGCAGAATATTAATGGTAGTTGTTGATGCTTTTTGTTTGAGTGTTGTGCCGAAATCTTGCTTCAAGTCAATGTGGCCAAAGTTCTTTACTCCTGCGGGCCACTTTTCAAAATTGTTCGAACTTGCGAGCAGCAACCGATTTGAAATTTTCTGAATATAAAATCAAAAAGCGTTGTTTTGGAAATTGAAAGTAAAGTGAAGAACAAAACAATTTTGTAAGAAGAGTGAGAACCTTTGTTTAGATCTCAATGAAATTTGAAAACAAAATCGCAATCTTCCAAACCATTTGTTTACTTGTATAGAAGGCTGCCGCTACCTTAAATAGACAAGATTTAAAATGTTAATAATTGTTCAGCCGGCCGCAGTTTAAACTTACACTGCTCCAAGTGATTAGTTTAGCTTTAAGCGGGCGCCAATCTCAAAAGCTTTCTGTGGGAACGGTATCACCGCGAGACTCTTTTTTAAGAGCATACGTTAAATTGACGCAAAAATCAAATTATCAAACGAGATTACCTTTTATGCCATTTTTTAAAAATAATTGAACCATCATAATCAATTAATTTAAATACACAATTAGTCATACTGTTAACGTCGCACGTGGTTGTATGTAAAGTTTAGAACAAAAAATTTAAATTTGCTTATAGAAACTGTTCATTTCAAAGTTCTTTAGTCTATTGCAATAAGATTTCCAGGTTTTTGTTAAAAACAATAAAAAATTTATTATAGAAGAATTGAAAGGAATAAAAGTGGAAAAGCCGTATCAATTATTGAAATCAATCAGAAAAGAACCAAAAATGTGCACTAAAGTTGACTGAGTTTTTTTTAATGGCACAAGTTTTTGTGAACTACTGCTCACTTCGTCAGGTGCAACGGATAAAGATAATAAAGAAATAAAAAAGCTTGTGCGATTGTAAAAACTCAGTCAATTTTAGTGCGCATTTTTTTTTCTTTATTTTTATCTAAAAATATATTTGTTAGTAAATTATTTGTAATAACAAAAAATTAGTTTTTTAAGAAAATTCTTATTCTATTTGTCAAAAAAAACAAAAAAACAAAAAACATTAGCATTTTTTACATCAGCGGTATATACTGTTTTTTCCCATAGGACTTTTAAAGGGTTTGACGCTCTTCTTTTCACTTTACTTTTATAACAACTTTTACTTTTAATGACGTCAACAAATCCGACAGCCAGTGATGAGTTAGCATGGAGCAAACAGCGGCTTCACCAAGTCCCTCTAAAAATGTTATAAAATGGCCTTTTAAGCAAAAACTATTGAACAAGATTAAATGAGAGATACATGAAGAATGGCATGAGTCTCAGCACTACAACTTGTAGCTCGACATCCGGCCGAGAAAAAGGGAAATGAGGTAGTAAGACAATTGGTACAGTTCGAATCCCTGGCCTTACGTTTTCCTACCCACCAGAAACCGAGTCTTTAGTCCAAGAAAAGATGTTGCTGTTTGAAAGGGTTTTTGCTTAATTGGTTTTTTGGGGTATAAGAGTTTCAGGATGTGTGATGGCAGTTAAAATCTCCAAAAAAGAAGGTAATAAAAGACGAAGATAATAGGAAGTGTGATAAAGATTTAGCAAGAAGATCGAAAGAGGAAGAGCGTATAGATGGGATGTAACGGCAGAAGAGATAAAAAGCCCAAAATTTTGAAATCTAGCAATTGCTTGATGAACAGTCATTTTGCCAAAAGATACTTTTTTGCAAATATTTCTTTGAGAAAACCTTTTTTTGTGCCAAATTACAATTTGGACTCTCTTAATTTCAGACAAAGTGACTTTTTTGCTCATTTTTTAACTCAAAACTACTGTATAAAAATATTGAAGAAATAGCCCAAATATTCTTTAATCAAGCTCGCACTAAGTATTGTATTGCTAAACACATCTGACTAAACTGATGCAATAAGATGATGCAATCTTGAAGAAGCCAGATGACATATAATGCTGGAAATTAAAATGAAGGAAATTTTTGGTAGGTGGCCTTAAACTTTTGCACACGACTGTAATATAGGAGTACAAATCTGAATTTATTTACAAAGTTTTAAAAATGAATATTTAACTTTTAGCTTCAAGTTCACTTCAAAGCAATGCTTCTTGATCTTTTTAAAAACTTGGCCTTCAAAAAACTTAGAATACAATTGTAACTATTTTTTGTCTTCACTTGGATTTTACGTTTTTTTAAAATTTGTCGTCGTCGTTTAAAGGTTATCCACTCCAGGCCAGACACAAACAAGGTTGAGGCCGAGGGTTTATCCTTTTACTACCCCAGACTGCTGCAATGCCTGAATCAGATGCTGGGAGTGGTGTTATTAAGCCAGTATCGGGTTTCCTCATCCAAAACCGCAAGACTCGTGCTCCATGTGGTGCCTGATGCATAGGACACGTTGTTAGAACATGGTCTGCAGTTTGCTCAGAGGCGCCACACTCAAAATTCGATAAAGAAGCGAGACTCCATTTGTGCATGGACGAATGGAATCGCCCAACACTAGTCTGCAGGCGGTTGAGCTTAACCCAAGCTGCTCGGGGTAAGCCCATCCCAACAGGCCTGGCACCAGTCTCGAGCACAAAAGCACGGAGCCTGGAAGCACCTTCACAGTAATCCGTTTACCACTTGTGATTTGTCCATTCAGAAGCTTGGATGCCAAGTCTGGCAAGGTTGTCCAAGAGATTCCGCGCAGCTGGCACAAACGGGCGTCTGGATCTTAGTATCACTTGGAGAATATCTAAGGACCCACTTAAAAGACCATATAAGATATGATCGGGGTCCAGAGATCCACGATGAGCCAAAGAGAGTGTCGCTCCCATTCGGTGAAGCTCAGCTGGCTGGATGCCTGAAAGTACAGGTAGGTGATGCGTTGGAGTGGGACGCAGGCATTCAGTGACTATGCGCAAGGCGATGTTCAAGACACTGTCAATGAGGCGAGTGTGAGCACTGCGACACCAGACTGGCGCGCAGTACTCAGCTGTTGAGTAGACTAAAGATAAGGTGGCTGTGCCCAGTGTTTTAGCACCAGCACCCCATCCCGAGCCCACAAGTCGCCTTAGCAGTGTGACGTGCGAGGATAGTTTTTTGCGCAATGCCGTAGATTATTTAAGTGAAAGGCTGCCGTCTTAGTGTGACTGAGCTTCAACCTCCAAGTCTGGAGATACGCTGAAAGTGTCGACACTTCTTGGCTTAAAGTCCCCTCCAATTTCTTTCAGTTCCCAGAAGAGTGCAACACTGCTAAATCATCGGCATAAGCAAACTTTCTGGAAATCATGGAAGGAAGATCGTACGTATAAATGTTAAATAGGAGGGGAGCCAAGACCGATCCCTGAGGAACACCGTTTTTAAGACGGCGTAGCCTGCTTTGCTTGCTGTCACAGGTAGTAAGGGTGAAGCTCCAATTTCGAACAAGCTCCATAATCATTTTGACCATGTGCTTATCCGGAAGTAGTCTCAGCAGCTTACAGTGAAGGCCACGGTGCCAGACAGTGTCATAAGCAGCTGTCAGATCGATAAATACGGCACCGGCCTACTTTTTAGCCTCAAAAGAATCCTTAATGTTCTGGGTTTGCAGAACAACTTGATCTATGGTTGACTTCCCGCGTCGAAACCCAGCCTGCTCTTTAGGGAACAGTGGATCGATTAATTGTTCAACGCGGGCGTAGATAAGCCTCTCGAGAATCTTGTAGAAAACAGAGAGCAGAGATATCGGTCGATAACTCTTTGCGTCCCCCACGGGCTTTGGTGGTTTTGGAGTCGCAACTACAAGCGCTCTTCTTCAGATCTTGGGAATTTTGAGTCGGCACAAACAGGAAGAAAGGAAGTCACGTAACCAGGACTTCAAAGCAGCTCCGGCATGGAGTATTAGCTTGAGGCAGATGAAATCAGCTCCCGGGGGCTTTACCTGGTTTTAAATGTTGGAGGGCAGCAGTAAATTCTCTCTGTGAAAAATTGTCAGAGATATTTACTGCGTCTGGTGTTGTGGCCCTCCAAAGGTCAGACACTTCTTGAAAGTCAAGTCGAGATGACTTGCGATCAACAGCCTCGTATTTCCCATTTCTAACCAGCTGAGATGCAATAGCATTGGCTGAAACGGGACAGTGACGAGGAGAGTGTCGTGATCTACCAGTAAGGTTATTCAAAATACTCCACGCTTTTCGACTAGAGTGTGAGAAGTCAATGCTCCAAATTGCTTCGAACCATCGATCTCTCCGCTTACTGTCAAGCTTGACAAACAGGGCTGTAGCAGCCGAACTTGAGTCGTCTCCCTGAGGAGACTGCAGAAAGGTCTTATAGAGAGATTCATACTCTGCATCCCAACACGGAATGTTGTTATTTCGATACCCGCGTGGGATAGTCTTTTTGGCTGCTTTCTTAATGGTGTTACAGAAGTCCTGGTAAGCCGCATCCACATCAAGTGAATCAGGCGGCAACAAAGTTTTTGCGAATTTATTCGTCGAAGCAATGTACTGACTCCATTTGGCCTTGCGGAAGTTCCAAAGCTTAACTGGCATGCTTGGCAGTGCTATAGCAAACCTTGGTGATGTAATAAGCGAGGGTTGATGTTGTGACCTGGGGAACTTCTCAAGGACACGTCTATCCGGTAAGCGACTGTTTGGATCTACGCTAGCGAAAGCTGGATCTGGATTGGTGCCAGTGTTGCAGCGGCCGGAGTAAAAACTGGAAACGTCCTTGGCATTATATAGGAGGGCAAGACAATTAATACTTGCACAGCCAGCCAAGCACTCACCGTCCGGACTGCTGTCGTCATAACCCCAGTCAGCATGACGACAGTTAAAATCGCCAGCGTAAAGACAGGGGTGAGGAAACACTGGGAGATCCAGGCATCGCAATCGCGTTGGCGGTGTCTTGTAGACGTTGACTATTTTATAAGCATCAACGTCCACACACAACCACTCGATCTCCGATGTCAGTGGAGATTGGTCCAAAAGCGTGTATCTTAGTCGCTCGTGGACAAACGTGGCAAGGCCATGCTTCCTGCTTAAAGAAGACCCAGCTAGTTGGTAGTTTGGTAGTACCAACTTCTCTGCATCAGTGCAGTGGGTCTCCTGTAGTAGGATGACGAGTGCCTCAGACTGCGCAGCGAGGTGATGAAAAACGTTCATCTTGTTTGCAGTAAGGTCTTCGATGTTCAGCTGAAGAATAGTAGGTCTTCGGAACTTGTTGGCAATGTGCCCTAAAAAGGGCAGTTTTATCCTAGCATTGCCCCGTCCTGAAAAAGACGTTTGCCGATTAGCAGAGCCACACTGAACATCGGAATGGGTGGTTACCCTTCCGTTTTGGTAGGTTCGGTTTCGGTATGTCATCTTTAATACCAATGAACAGACTTACTCACGGCCCAGGCTGCGTGAATGCACCTACAATCTGGGCCAAGGCTGTGAGAAAGTCTTTTTAAAATTGATTTTTTGAAATCGTAAAAATTTTCGAAAAACACAAAAAATTAAATCGAAGATCAAATGCAAGTCTTCACAACGTGAATATTATTTGCTTACGAACAAAGATTCTTTTTTGGACTTTATTCAACTCAATTGTTCTCAAAGTGGGCGATGTCGATCCCCAAGGATCAATAAATTGCAAGGGGTCATTAAATGATTAGTAGGTTGACAAACATATGAGAGGATTTGCAGCAATAGAAAAGCAACGATATCTTATTTGAAAAGGTTCTAAACTAAAAATATGTTTGTTTATTAATGGTCAGACTTTTTTAACTTGTTTTTCTTAACATCTAATGAAAAGACATAGTTGTATAAAAATAAAAGCTTTAAAAACTTCGTCTTTTGTTAACTCTTCACTTTACACCAATTAATTAAAAGCAGGATTATGGAATTGGAGAAATATTTTACGGTTCCGATTACACCTATTTAAAATTTTATGATATGATTCCAGAACATCTGAAAAAACCATTCCGACACCAGGCTGTCTGAAAAGACGACTCCGAGTGCGGATCCACTCTAAAACGTGCGACTTCGGCGACTACGATTCCATAACTTTGGAAGCCTAATTTGGTGTAAAGCAGAATCTTCGAAAACAATATCGACTCCGACTCGGACTCAGACTTCAGCTAATATAGAAAAAGGAATATTACTCTCGAATTTAACTGCACTAAATTAAAAAAAACAACTTTGACTCGACTTCTTAACCTTGGTTAAAAGCGTGTATTCGAATAGGGTGTCGATAAAAAGTTTTTTACTCGAATTGGGGTCGACGTGCAAAAAAGTTTAAAAACCACTGATTTAATTTTTTATCTTTTTTTAAATTAAAGCTCTTTAAACCGCAAAAGCATCCAGAAAGTTACTGAAGACCAAAACAGGTCATGAATAAAAAAAGTCTTGCATAAACACTTTGTTCAAACCCATGATCTACAATCCTTTCTAGAAGCGGCACACTTAAACATGTCCAATATTATGAGGCATGCCTCGACAAAAAAGGCAAAAAAATTATTTTCTTTAAATACAAAACATATTCTTTAAATACAAAACGTAAATACAAAACATACAAAACATACAAACAAAATATAACTTTGTTTCAAAAGATAAAGTTTTTTTTTTAAATATTCTGTTACTAATCTTATATAATACTCGTATTTATATTACTAATTAACTATTTTAGAAAAATACCAAAGAGTTTTTCTTTTATTGTAGATTTGACAAGTAATTTGTTTATAATAAAGATAGAACTAATAAATAAACAAAAATTAATAAAAATAAAGATATTAGTTAAGGTTTTTGTTTATTGAATAAAAACATTATAAGCGCTAAAATTCAGATTTGCTGATTTTGTATAAAAAAATTGACATAAACAAAGTTGATGTATAGCAATACTTTAAAAAAATGCTTGTTGACAGTGTTCAAGCACATAGCTTCTAAACTAAATGCTCAAACTTCTGCATGATAAAGCAAGTTTATTTTTGATAAGATCTCCGTGCGCCTACGGTAAAAATCAAATGTCTAAATGCAGATCCTTTTATTGAAAGAAAAAACTAAAAAATAATAAAGGTCTTTGCTATAAATCAAAGGCAATAATTAAACCCTTTTGTATCAAAAGTAAACAAAAAATTAAAAAAAGTTTTTCGTCGTCGTCGTTTGACTAAGATCCAGACGCCCGTTTGTGCTAGGCGCGCGGAATCTCTTGGACAACCTTGCCAGACTTGGCATCCGCGCCTCTGAATGGACAAATCACAAAGGGAAAACGGATTACTGTGAAAATGCTTCCATGCTCCGTGCTTTTGTGCCCGAGACCGGTGCCAGGCCTGTTGGGATGAGCTTACCCCGAGCAGCTTGGGTTAAGCTCAACCGCCTGCGGACTGGTGTTGGGCGATTCCATTCGTCCATGCACAATTGGGGTCTCGCTCCTTCACCGAATTGCGAGTGTGGCGCCTCTGAGCAAACCGCAGACCATGTACTAACAGTGTGCCCTATACATCAGGCACCACATGGAGCACGAGGTCTGACGGTTTTGGATGACGAAACTCGATGCTGGCTTAATGACATCACTGTCAGCATCTGATCCAGGCATTGCAGCAGTCTGGGGTAGTAAAAGGATAAACCCTCGGCCTCAGTCCTGCTTGTGTCTGGCCTGGAGTGGATGCCCTTCAAACGACGACGAGGACGACGAAAAAAGTTTTTGATTTGACTTTAACCAAAAGTCAAAAATGTAATTACTTTTTTCTTGAAAACTCAATCGAAGACTACTGTAAAAATAACTCTTCGGTTTTAAATTAAAACTCTAAACGCACATTGTTTTAGACGTCAATTGAAAACTAAAAACAGCTTACATCTAAAACAATTTTTCTCAAAATAAATCTCTTGTCTCCATGAGACGAATTATTTATTGTCAAAAAAAAATGTTACATCTTTTATAGTTCCAATGTGACGGCATATAAATATCATTTCGTATTGTGAACCTATTTTTTTAATTTTTACATGCATATAAACCTGTATAACTTTATTGTAAGAAAAAAGAGAAACAAAAAAATTGAAAACCACCGATTCAAACGATAGCGTTTAAAAATATCTGGTCGAAGAAAACCGTTGACTATGGCTCGGCGCATCTTTTCTTTAAAATGAGATTAAAAAAGTTTTGATGCCTCGCCAATATTGACTAAACTAAGTTAATGAACCGTTCAATCAAAATTATTTTAGGCAGTTAAAAATTTATAAATCTCGAGTGACTTATTTGAAGAAATGCGCTGAGTTGTAATTTCAATATAAATCTAAAAGTTTATATTTAAAAATAATCTTGCGTGATCTGTACAAACAGAAAGTAATTTATACTAGCACCAGTGATGGCTTTAATAGGGTGAAAACAGAGCGACCGAACTAGGCCCCTCTAAAATGCGTCAAAAAGTGGCCCCCTACGCAAGAAATTGCTCCATTTCCTCATAGTAGCACCAAGAAGTCGATGGCATGTCATAAGAAAAAGAAAAAAATTTAAAAGATCAGCAGCATGCTCGGATTTTGCTGCTTAGGTTGTTGTATCACTTGTGCTTGTGGAAGTAAAGACCTTTTTTTTTATAGAGATCACAAGTCTTGAAACAGTAAAAAGTGCCTCTCTATGCTTTGGATCACCCAATAGTTGCTCCCCTAAGTTGGAGACAGCCCCCTTTTTTTTAGAGACTGCTATGTTTTTTATATTCTAAAATTGGTTTCATCTACTTTTTTTTAGTACACTAAATAGTGCCCCTCCTTACTTGTCTTGCACCAGGCCCCCCTTTTTCTAAAGCCATTACTGACCGGCACTGATACTTTTCTCTTAAAGAGGTGTTTAACCACTGAATATTTTCCTAAAAAATAACTTCCTGATGTAGTCCATCAGTGACAGATTTGGGACCAGTTACGACTTAGTTTTGAGTAAATCTGCTTTTTACCGTTTTGTTTCCACATAGTTCTTTCATTTTGATCAAAAAATCATATAGAAAATAATCCAAAAACTTTGCAAATTGTTTAAGCAATAAGAAATGTGATACTCACACGCAGTGGTGGATATTGGGTGGGGTGAGTGAGGCAGTGGCCTCAGATTCCTTTTTTTACAGTTATCAAGGGGCCCCCTTTTTGAAAATGTCGTGTCTAGTTTTATTTTGTGGACTTTACAGAGTTTCATGAACCTCAGGAATTTTCAAAAATTTGCAGTTTTCAGCA